>JAFBJU010000166.1:0-31896 GCA_016785305.1 Colistium nudipinnis
CATACCAGAATATGCATGCTATAGCACTTCATTTGAAAAAAACAAAAAATAAAAACAATATATTTTTTGGTGAATATGACTTGGAAATTAACTGTACTGTAATATTGTGTACCGTCACCGAAGTCTTATCATGCTCCAGCAGTCCCTTTATCTTCATACTGCAGATATTCATTTGGGAATGTAATCTTCTTGGTTCACATTACTTGGAAATATTATTCATAACGTTACTGTACATTTTTGTATTCTAACAAAATTCATATTACATCCCAGAATATTCATGCTATAGCGCTTCATTTCATAAAAAATAAAAACAATATATTTTTGGTGAATATGTGAACATGTAATTCGACAACTGTACTGTAATATTGTGTACCGTCACCAAAGTCATATCATGCTCCAGCAGTCCCTTTATCAATATACTACAGAAATTTGTTTGGGAATTTAATCTTTTTGGTTCATATTACTTGGAAATATTATTCATAAAGTTACTGTACATTTTTGTATTCTTACAAAAATCATATCACATACCAGAATATTCATGCTATAGCACTTCATTTCATAAAAAATAAAAACAATATATTTTTGGTGAATATGTGAACATGTAATTCGAAAACTGTACTGTAATATTGTGTACCGTCACCAAAGTCATATCATGCTCCAGCAGTCCCTTTATCAATATACTACAGAAATTTGTTTGGGAATTTAATCTTTTTGGTTCATATTACTTGGAAATATTATTCATAAAGTTACTGTACATTTTTGTATTCTTACAAAAATCATATCACATACCAGAATAGTCATGCCATAGCACTTCATTTGAAAAAAACTAAAAATAAAAACGATATATTTTTTGGTGAATATGACTTGGACATGTAATTCGACAACTGTACTGTAATATTGTGTACCGTCACCAAAGTCATATCATGCTCCAGCAGTCCCTTTATCAATATACTACAGAAATTTGTTTGGGAATTTAATCTTTTTGGTTCATATTACTTGGAAATATTATTCATAAAGTTACTGTACATTTTTGTATTCTTACAAAAATCATATCACATACCAGAATATTCATGCTATAGCACTTCATTTGAAATAAATAAAAACGATATATTTTGGGTGAATATGTCTTGGACATGTAATTCGACAACTGTACTGTAATATTGTGTACCGTCACCGAAGTCGTATCATGCTTATCTTTTTATTATCTTTAAGCATTATCTTTATACTACATTGGCTGGCTAGGTTCAGGGTGTTTTTGTCGTGTTTGTGGATCTGTTCATACTAAACATACAATTATGTGGTGGAAGTTGTCAACATGTCAAATATGCACAATGTGTGTGCAACAACCTCATAAAATCAGTCTGATAATGTTAAGAAATGCATCACATCCTCTGTTTCATTTTTATTCCAACAGCTTTCATAATGTCCAACCAAGTCGCCCAGACCGCTCAAAGCCTTACCACCGCAAAAGACATGCGGAACACCACCATGATGCTGATGCAGCCCAATGCCAACTGGGAGGAGTACTCGACCCCTGCTCCCTTTTTCTATCGCCATCATGGGCGCACTGGTCTTCATCTCCTCCGGCCACGACTTCTCCATCAGCAAGAACCCCCCGGCAAAGGGCTTCCAGTACATAAAGTACCCGGAGTCCTTCAGGGCCTGCCTCATGCAAATGTGTAACTCAGGCTGGCACGCATTCAACGAGGCCCACAAAAATATGGATCAGATTCGAATTCACACAGGCACAATCCCTGATTACATGAAGACAGTAGTCAACACTCTCTTTCACGCCCCCGACGAAGTAATCGAAAAGGGTGTTGCAACCGAGCTTTATTTGTGTTTTCATTCAAAGTGAATTTAATAAACCACATTAATGAGGGATGGCTGCAGGTGGCTGCAATCTGATTCAGTGATCTGTGGTCACCATTCAAACAGGAATAAATTGTATTGCTGTAATCGCATGAGACGATACGAGAGTGTTGAATGAACGTATTAAGATAAAAACGTATTAATCCATAACTTTGAAGTCAGTACGATTAGTGTTATTGTTCTACTATTGAAAGTCAGGAGCCCAGATGAGGGAGTCGATGAAGAAACTAAACAGATTCTCTGGTTAAAGCGCGACACAACGATCGGGGTGTTCCAACAAAACTCGCGCCAAACAGACATCAAACAAACATTTAGGTATTGCTTTGTTTTTTCCCACTTTGTTTTTTCCACCCGGCCTCATATCATCATCACACCAAAGAATGAGAGTTTTATTTTGGGTCCAAGAAAATAATCCCTGAGATTAGGGAGGACATTCAAGCCTTACGAATGGTTAATCTCTTTAATCTAATCCTTTTTTTATCTGTTTAATATAAATCTGGATATTTGCTTATTCCGTTCAAATAATTGGCTGATTACAAATTTACTTGGAACTAACCCGAACTGGTTATGACATAAATAATAAAATAAATAAATAAATAAAGTATTTCAACTTAGACAAAACAACACTTTTTGATAGTTTCAATAGTTTCAAAATGAGATATTCCTAAAAAATGTGGGTTTCCAAAGAATTCATAGAATGTCTGACCAATCACATGTAGCCACGTACATGAAAGATCCACTTTCAATTCCAATTTGTTTCAGAGATTAAATAAAAATAAAAAGAAGCCATTCAACAGATCTAAATATTTAATCGGATTGATCACAATAAAATTCTGTGATTAATTTAATAAATCACAAGTATAATTTACACACATTTACTGTGTGTGCGTGTGTGTGTTTGTGATGATACTAGCTCAGACTAAACACGCCCTCAAACATTTTGAGTGACAGCCCCCTGTAAACTTAAAAAAAATCTATTTGCTGATGAATAAAGATTTTGATGTTTACGACACTGTGGCAGTGGGGCGTGGTTATAGCGCCAACTGCAGGTGACAGAGGGGAGTGGTGGCCGGAGACCAGACACAGCTGACCGAAATCAGGTAATTGGCTCCCTCATTATAAAAGCATGTGGTTAACCTGGTTCTGGTCTCTCTTGCAGTAAGCTGAATCCTGGCAGGAGGATAAACTGAGTGCCTCAAGCCTCCAGAAATAGAGTGCTGTGTTTTGTTTATTTGAGGACTGTGTGGAGCCTCTTTTTTTGTTTACTTTCTGAGTGCAGTGGAGACTAAAAGTCACTTGTGGTGTCTACGTTTCCCCCCTTGCTACATCAGTGTGGGCGTGGACCTCCACAGGCGCATTCAAACTAATTGACATGATAAATATCAGAATATAATAAACTTGGTGGTGAGAGAAAGAGAACAAACTTGAAACAGGGAGGAGAAAGGAGTAGCTGTGGGGATGAAGAAAGGATGAGAGAAGAAACGACAAAGAAGGGATTAAGGATAGAGTAAAGATGACGGGAAGGAGGGGATCCTGTGGGACATACAATTCTAATTTCAATTTATATACATTAGTGGAACACAACACGCTATAGCTCTGACTGTTAGTTGGCGGCACATGAGCTTGACTGTTGTTAAATGCAAATTCAAATCAGTTTTTCTCATTAAAGTTTGAGTTGGGTTCCAAAGGTGCTGCACTGAGAATCCGAAGTAAATTTTTTAATATCCTGTAAAACGCAGAGTGTGCATTTACATGAGCTACCAAGCACAGTTGAATAAGCACAATGGTTTAATCCTTTTTGTTGTTTAAAATGATGTGTCGGGTTAAAACATTTTGAGTTAGAAGAACAGAGGGAAAAAAAGGACAATAAGGAACGAACAGTGGAAGATAAAGAAATGCAGACTTATTACAGTCGTCGTCCTGCCCTCAGCGGCCTTCGTCTTCCCTGTTCAAATTGTTCAAGCTTCCCTCATTCTCAACAAATCACCGCCCCGAGGAATGTTACATTTGTTACAATTTGCCACCAATGGCTATCCTATACGACGAATCCATGCTCAACATGTATAGTCCGTCATACACATGCAGACACAGAGAATGAGATGGCTCCGTTTGTCCCCATTTCGAGAATACAACCAAATTCAATTCCACAGAGGTCAGCAAAGAAACCGAAGTGAATGCTGCCGTCTGGTGTTCAGGTGGCGCAACTACATTTGAGCTGTTTTTGTCCATTTCGTTACGCCACTCTACACAAAGTGTTATGGATACCTAGGTATACGTAGTGGTGCGGTGCAGGGAAGTTGTGAACGCCTCATAAATCTAAAACGATGTTCTGGAGACAGCGGTTCTTTTAGCACTAAAAGTCTGACTGCTGTCCTGTGTTTCCAGGTGGAAGCGGAAAGCCTTGAAGGCCAGAGAAGGCTGTCGACCCTCTGACCGCAGACGACGAGGCCAGAAAACCTTTCTCCATCCTGGCGTCGAAAGAGTCGTCGGCTGTTCATCCATCCTGGAGTGTCAATGGTGCAATGGAGAAGGAGATGGTGGGCACCACAAATCATTTCTCACAAACACAAACATCTAATCTGACGACAGAAGAGCGACAAAGAATGCCTTGTGATCGACACATCGATTCATTGACTCTGACGGCTTCTGGCGTCCAATACTTGACATACGCCTCATCGGAAGCATCACGTATGATGTCAATCTTGGAATGGGTTTCGACGTGTAAAAGAAAGGTTATTCTTTTGTATGCATTTGGTTTTGTTTTGGATGGAATGTAGATTTAAGATTAAGAAGCATTTATTGTCAGATGTACATTGAAATTCTTCGAATGCTGTCCACTCTCAATGCCAGAAGAAATAATAATAATAATAATAATAATAATAATAAAAATATAAATATATATTTAATATACTGTATATAACATAAAAAGTTGAAATAACAATAAAAACATTTGAAATAAATAAATGCTGTTTGAAAAGAAAAATACAAAGTACAAAAATACACAGGCGTAAATAAATGGCAGTGCAAACACCAGCAAACAGTGAAATAAGTAGTCCAAAATAGAAAATGTGTGTAGTGTGCAGGGGAGCAAACACCGGTGCAACATTGTCAGAAGAAACAGAATGTAAGTGTATGTAGTTCAAAGCCATGCATATTTCAATAAAAATATAATAAAAAAAATCTCTGTCTGAGATGATACCTTTATTTACAGGGATTTCCTGGATGACATTCCCCGTTACTCTCATTCATTCATTGTCTAAAGTCAAAGCCCACTGTCTCGTCAAACACACATATATATATAGATATATATATATATCTACAATTAAGTATCCTTCTCAAAGAGGATGCATACCTGAGCTCATTTAGCAATTAGTATGATTCTTCCTGTGTCAAATGTATGTCCAGCTCCAACCTGGCCACTCCGGGCTTCCTGAGAGCTGTCAATCAAAGTCCAGCGGGTCTGCCCCCCCAAGGGTAAAAAAATATATATATCATATAGATATAGATATATATATCTATGTCCTTCATTGTGTGCCAGGGGGGAGGAGCCTGTCAACATTTTATTACGTGCAAATTAACCCTAACCCTAACACAGCAGCCTACAACAGAGATGAACCATCACATGTCTACATGTGCGATTGGATGCATCGCAACAAAGCTGACAAGCTGAAAGTTATACAGGTCAAGTCAGCTTTATTGTCATGCCGCGCAAATGCAGGATAGCCATACAGGGAACGAGACATTGTTTCTCCTGGCCGACAGTGTAACACACAACATGAATGACAAGTCAGCTCCCCTAGCAGCATTCAAGCTACAGTGTGTGCATCTAAGCCTTTCAGCGATTTACTAAAAAGTGTAGTTATAACATCTGAACACAAGATGGTGACGTCGACTTTAGTTTAAATCGCCACCAGAAAGTGTCAGGGGGCAAAATTGTAGCATTATTTGTATTTTGTGCAGTGAAAACATTTAATAGTCGTCACCTGACCTGATGTAATGGTACCTTTTACAGTGTCATGTATGAATGTACTGGATGAATTGAAGAAGCCTCTTGGAGGAGAGGTGAAACGTCCACGAGAATCTTCTGCTAGTCCACTTGCCGAATTAAAACGGCTGACATGTTGACAACTTCCACCACATAATTGTACGTTGAGTATGAACAGATCCACAAACACGACATAACCACCCTGAACCTAGCCAACCAATCGCTGAGAAGACAAAGACCGTCCGACCTTACCTGACTATGTCTGACTATGACAATGAAACGGTGGAAAACTCAGTTGACGGCTGATCTCAGACTTATTTATTCACTTTGCTCACCATTTTTCACTATAGCCATAGTTTGTCAAACCGTTGCATAGACTTCAGCATGACACAAACAGAATGTTATGAACAATAAAAACGCAGCATTGGTTTGTTTTTGCTATTGCTGTGACATTTAATAGTCGTCACCTGACCTGATGTAATGGTACCTTTTACAGTGTCATGTATGAATGTACTGGATGAATTGAAGAAGCCTCTTGGAGGAGAGGTGAAACGTCCACGAGAATCTTCTGCTAGTCCACTTGCCGAATTAAAACGGCTGACATGTTGACAACTTCCACCACATAATTGTACGTTGAGTATGAACAGATCCACAAACACGACATAACCACCCTGAACCTAGCCAACCAATCGCTGAGAAGACAAAGACCGTCCGACCTTACCTGACTATGTCTGACTATGACAATGAAACGGTGGAAAACTCAGTTGACGGCTGATCTCAGACTTATTTATTCACTTTGCTCACCATTTTTCACTATAGCCATAGTTTGTCAAACCGTTGCATAGACTTCAGCATGACACAAACAGAATGTTATGAACAATAAAAACGCAGCATTGGTTTGTTTTTGCTATTGCTGTGCATGGATCAACATTTTTTGAATCGGATTAATTCCGACAAAATTCTGAGATTAATTTGATTAGTCCCATTTTTAAAATATACATAATAACTTGTAGTTTCTTTTTTTTTTGTATTTACCTAAAACAAATGCAGGTATATAACATTAAAGTTATGAATAATATTTCCAAGTAATATGAATCAAAAAGATAAAATTCAAATGAATTTCTGTAGTATAACGATAGAGGGACTGCTGGAGCATGATATGACTTCGGTGATGGTACACAATATTACATTTCAGTTGTCGAATAACATGTCCAAGTCATATTCACCAAAAATATATAGTTTTTATTTTTTTTCAAATGAAGTGCTATAGCATTAATATTGTGGTATGTGATAGGATTTTTGTAAAAATACAAAAATGTACAGTAACGTTATGAATAATATTTCCAAGTAATATGAACCAAAAAGATTAAATTCCCAAACACATTTCTGTAGTATATTGATAAAGGGACTGCTGGAGCATGATAAGACTTCGGTGACGGTACACAATATTACAGTACAGTTAATTTCCAAGTCTTATTCACCAAAAAATATGTTGTTTTTCTTTTTTGTTTTTTTCAAATGAAGTGCTATAGCATGCATATTCTGGTATGTGATATGATTTTTGTAAGCATACAAAAATCATTTCATTTCTACATGGAACTAGGAAGTTATTTGAGACAACAATGGTTGCTGGGACGGCAACATCTAATATATGATCTTCTCACTGCCTTGAGCATTATGGTGTCAGCACCAAATGAAACGTTAATTCACAGTTAATTGGACCAAATCAACTCAATTTGAAAAGCAAAAACACAAACACCTATTATCAGATAGGCTATAAAAACAAGACTTGTGAAATACTTTCACAACCAGTTAATACACAAACATGTTACATTCTTTGCCGTGCATACTGGGTCGACAAGCTGTCACTCATGAGCCTCAGTTTCAGGCTGAGAGCTGTGAGTGGCAGTAGAATCAAATTTAATCATATCTAGTCTGTGCGTGTGTGTAATTGTAGTGGGCAAACCAGACTGAAGGGGCGGGGGGGGGGGGGGGGGGGGGGGGAGCGGCACAGAAATTAGTTTGGGAATTTTATCTTTTCTATTCATATTACTTGGAAATATTATTCATAACGTTACTACAGAAATTAGTTTGGGAATTTAATCTTTTGGTTCATATTACTTGGAAATATTATTCATAACGTTACTGTACATTTTTGTATTCTTACAAAAATCATACCACATAGCAGAATATTCATGCTATAGCACTTCATTTGAAAATAAAAAAATATATATATTTTTTGGTGAATATGACTTGGACGTATTATTGAACAACTTTACTGTAATATTGTGTACCGTCACCAAAGTCCTATCATACTCCAGCAGTCCCTTTATCATTATACTACAGAAATTAGTTTGGGAATTTTATCTTTTTGGTTCATATTACTTGGAAATAACTTTAATGTTATATACCTGCATTTGTTTTTGCTAAATACAAAAAAATTAAACTACAAGTTACTATGTAAATCTTAAACATGTGACTAATCAAATTAATCTCAAAATTTTGTCGGAATTAATCCGATTACATTTTTTTTGATCCATGGACAGCAATAGCAAAAACAAACCAATGCTGCGTATTTATTGTTGATAACATTCTGTTGGTATCATGCTGAAGTCTATGCAACAGTTTGACAAACTATGGCTACAGTGAAAAATGGTGACCAACGTGAATATTAATACAAATAGGTCTGAGATCAGCCGTCAACCGAGTTTTCCACTGTTTCATTGTCATAGTCAGACATAGTCAGGTAAGGTCGGGTGGACTTTGACTTCTTAGCGATTGGTTGGCTACGTTCAGGGTGTTTATGTCGTGTTTGTGGTTCTGTTCATACTAAACGTACAATTATGTGGTGGAAGTTGTCAACATGTCAAATGTGCACAATGTGTGTGCAACAACTTCATCAAATCAGTCTGATAATGTTAAGAAATGCATCACATCCTCTGTTTCATTTTTATTCCAACAGCTTTCATAATGTCCAACCAAGTCGCCCAGACCGCTCAAAGCCTTACCACCGCAAAAGACATGCGGAACACCACTATGATGCTGATGCAGCCCAATACCAACTGGGAGGAGTACTTGACCCCTGCTCCCATTTCTATCGCCATCATGGGCGAACTGGTCTTCATCTCCTCCGGCCACGACTTCTCCATCAGCAAGAACCCCCCGGCAAAGGGCTTCCAGTACATAAAGTACGCGGAGTCCTTCAGGGCCTGTCTCATGCAAATCTGTAACTCAGGCTGGCACGCATTCAACGAGGCCCACAAAAATATGGATCAGATTCGAATTCACACAGGCACAATCCCTGATTACATGAAGACAGTAGTCAACACTCTCTTTCACGCCCCCGACGAAGTAATCCAGAAAATGTTGCCAAACCAACTGGATAGCATTAGCACCATTGCTGACGACTGTGTGACACTGGCAGGCTCTGTTGAAAAGAAGTACATGGATGTCATCAACTTAATCCAGGAGCTGTTGGAGGCCTGCATCAGTGCCAAACACTTTTATGGAGAAGAACTAGAAGAGGTGAAGAGGAAACTGCAGGAACAGAAATTGCGGGAGCAGACTGCTACGATGCTGCAAGAACAGACAAAGAAATCCATGGAGGCCATAGCAAAGCAGATGGAAGAAGCACAGGACGCCTTCAAGGAGTCCATGGATTCCCTTCCCTCCGGCTGGGAGATGATCGGCATAGATTTTGTGGAAGGGCTCACAACGTCTCTAACAGGAATATTTAATGGATATGCCAGTGGATTCTCTGCTGGTGGCAGGAGAGCAGGAAAACCGCCTGAGAACCCAGACAAGGAGATGTCAGGTGAGACGACCGACGAGTTCTCACAAATAGAGGCCTGCAGCAAGTCTGAAGAGATCCTCAAGCTTGCGATGTCTCTGAAAAACCATGTCAAAGGACAGGAAATAGATTGGAAGAACCTGTATGATCAAAAGAAAAAATGTGCCAAGTCCACATGGACGCAGGGTCAATTCCAAAGGATTTCTAAGGAACTAAAGAAGAGTTCAGGGGGCACAAAAGGCCAACAAGCTCTATGGCTCTGTACAGCTGGCATCAGGATCTGCGAAAAGCTGGCAGAGTATGGCCCAGCTAAGGAGTGGGATGAGGAGAAGACTAAAGAGGCGATAAGCGAGGTTGAGGAATTGATTGAATCCGCACTCAAATTTGATTCAACAAGCAAAAAGATTCTCGGCTCTCCAGCCCTCACCCCCAAACCACCGATGATGTACAAATCAGGGAACGCCGGCTCAGAGAAACAGAGCGCAGGTCAGAGTGCATCTGCGAACGCCCGATTCCGTATCGAGCAGAGTCGCGAGCAACTCAACCACACACGCGAGATGTATGACAAGATGGCGGAGAACATGGAGAAAAACAGGAGGGAGCTGACTGAAATTCTGGTGGAAATGCAGAATTGCGACATCAAAAAGATCGACTTTGAAACCACCATCAAAATGTTGGCCAAATGTCTTGAGGTCATGGGCAGAGTCAAAGAGCAGTGGGAGAAGATGGTGCGCTTCTTCCAGATGGTTTCCAACATCATTAAAACCAGCCTCAGCAAGACAATGCACAATTTTGTCAAATCGGCCGAGGACACGAAGACCCTCTCTTACGATGGCAAGCTCTTTGCTAAAGACATCCTGTACACCCAAGCCTTCCAAGCCTCAAACATCTTCAACCTGCTCCACGTGATCTCCACCACCTACAGCGAAGTGTCCAACAAGTACCTGATGGACCGAGTCAGCAGCCTGGGAAAGGTCATGGCCATGGACCAGAGCAATCCACAGTTCTTTTTGGAGCGCCTGAAGCTGCAGGAAAACTGCCAGGCGGCTCAGGACGAGATTCAACAGAGGGTCCTGAAGAACAAGAGAGAGTTCCAGAAGAACACCCACGACCGGATGGCAAGAATCGAGGGGGAGCTGAAAGCCATCCTGCCGACTGCCGCGCCGCAAGAGACCCAGAGAATCAAAGAAATCGTTCAGGCTGGCTTCAGGGAAAATGATTATTACTGATTCAGGTTCTTTGTGCTTGGAACAGAGTTCCTTTTCACATGCACAACCATTACAGAGGGTGACGTCCTCATGTGAAGGCCGCACATGTGGATTCTGGAAACCTGATTTAGGATTCAGTAAAGTAAAGTTGTTTGCGGCGCTTTTCCACTTTGTCATTTCTGCTAGATTGTCCCAATCGATGTATGGCCCTCGTCAAGGTGTTTCGGATAGACTATAGATGTTGTTTGTTTTATGTCAGAATGGTGTTACACTTGAGCTTTTGTTGTCTTTTCATTCAAAGTGAATTTAATAAACCACATTAATGAGGGATGGCTGCAGGTGGCTGCAATCTGATTCAGTGATCTGTGGTCACCATTCAAACAGGAATAAATTGTATTGCTGTAATGGCATGAGACGATACGAGAGTGTTGAATGAACGTATTAAAATAAAAATGTATTAATCCATAACTTTGAAGTCAGTATGATTAGTGTTATTGTTCTACTATTGAAAGTCAGGAGCCCAGACGAGGGAGTCGATGAAGAAACTAAACAGATTCTCTGGTTAAAGCGCGACACAACGATCGGGGTGTTCCAACAAAACTCGCGCCAAACAGACATCAAACAAACATTTAAGTATTGCTTTGTTTTTTCCCACTTTCTTTTTTCCACCCGGCCTCATATCATCATCACACCAAAGAATGAGAGTTTTATTTTGGGTCCAAGAAAATAATCCCTGAGATTAGGGAGGACATTCGACCTCAAGCCTTACGAATGGTTAATCTCTTTAATCTAATCCTTTTTTTATCTGTTTATTATAAATCTGGATATTTGCTTATTCCGTTCAAATGATTAGCTGATTACAAATTTACTTGGAACTAACCCGAACTGGTAATTACATATATAATAACATCAATAAATAAATAAAGTATTTCAACTTAGACAAAACAACAATTTTTGATAGTTTCAATAGTTTCAAAATGAGATATTCCTAAAAAATTTGGGTTTCCAAAGAATTCATAGAATGTCTGACCAATCACATTCACTTTCAATTCCAATTTGTTTCAGAGATTAAATAAAAATAAAAAGAAGCCATGCTTTCAACAGATCTAAATATTTAATCGGATTGATCACAATAAAATTCTGTGATTAATTCAATAAATCACAAGTATAATTTACACACATTTACTGGTAGTTTGTTTTATGCATTGGGCAAAACAAATGCAGGTATATTACAGTCAACAATTTAATAATATTATCAAGTAATATAATATTCACCAAAAAATATATATTTACAAAAAATGTCCAAATCAACTTCTGTAGTAATCATAAAGGGAATGCTGGTACATGATGTGATGTGCACAATATTACAGATATATTTGTCACTTTCTGTTTTCCTTTGTTAAGGGGTTTCACACTTTGCACATTTTCTTTCCCAGCCACTGTGTGTGTGTGTGTGTGTTTGTTATAACTAGCTCAGACTAAACACGCCCTCAAACATTTTGAGTGACAGCACCTGTAAACTTAAACCAGCAGATTTTTTTTTTTTTTATCTTAAAACATAGAGTATACAATTGAAACGCCCTCAAACATTTTGAGTGACAGCACCTGTAAACTTAAACCAGCAGATTTTTTTTTTTTTTATCTTAAAACATAGAGTATACAATTGAAGTGTCTGGGAAAAGATATACAATAAAAAAATCTATTTGCTGATGAATAAAGATTTAGATGTTTACGACACTGTGGCAGTGGGGCGTGGTTATAGCGCCAGCTGCAGGTGACAGAGGGGAGTGATGGCCGGAGACCAGACACAGCTGACCGAAATCAGGTAATTGGCTCCCTCATTATAAAAGCATGTGGTTAACCTGGTTCTGGTCTCTCTTGCAGTAGGCTGAGTCCTGGCAGGAGGATAAACTGAGTGCCTCAAGCCTCCAGAAATAGAGTGCTGTGTTGTGTTTATTTGAGGACTGTGTGGAGCCTCTTTTTTTTGTTTACTTTCTGAGTGCAGTGGAGACTAAAAGTCACTTGTGGTGTCTACGTTTCCCACCTTGCTACATCAGTGTGAGCGTGGACCTCCACAGACGCATTCAAACTAATTGACATGATCAATATCAGAATATAATAAACTTGGTGGTGAGAGAAAGAGAACAAACTTGAAACAGGGAGGAGAAAGGAGTAGCTGTGGGGATGAAGAATGGATCATAGAAGAAATGACAAAGGGATTACGGATGGAGTAAAGATGATGGGAAGGAGGGGATCCTGTGGGACATACAATTCTAATTTCAATTTATATACATTAGTGGAACACAACACGCTATAGCTCTGACTGTTAGTTGGCGGCACATGAGCTTGACTGTTGTTAAATGCAAATTCAAATCAGTTTTTCTCATTAAAGTTTGAGTTGGGTTCCAAAGGTGCTGCCCTGAGAATCCGAAGTTATTTTTTTAATATCCTGTAAAACGCAGAGTGTGCATTTACATGAGCTACCAAGCACAGTTGAATAAGCACAACAGTTTAATCCGAAACTAATTGACATGATAAATATCAGAATATAATAAACTTGGTGGTGAGAGAAAGAGAACAAACTTGAAACAGGGAGGAGAAAGGAGTAGCTGTGGGGATGAAGAATGGATCACAGAAGAAATGACAAAGGGATTACGGATGGAGTAAAGATGACGGGAAGGAGGGGATCCTGTGGGACATACAATTCTAATTTCAATTTATATACATTAGTGGAACACAACACGCTATAGCTCTGACTGTTAGTTGGCGGCACATGAGCTTGACTGTTGTTAAATGCAAATTCAAATCAGTTTTTCTCATTAAAGTTTGAGTTGGGTTCCAAAGGTGCTGCACTGAGAATCCGAAGTTAATTTTTTAATATCCTGTAAAACGCAGAGTGTGCATTTACATGAGCTACCAAGCACAGTTGAATAAGCACAACGGTTTAATCCGCTCGATTGGTTCCAATTCGCCCCCCCCCCCCCAGAAACCGAAGTGAATGCTGCCATCTGGTGTTCAGGTGGCGCAACTACAGTTGAGCTGTTTTTATCCATTTCTTTACGCCACTCTACAGTGTTATGGATACCTAGGTATACGTAGTCGTGCGGTGCAGGGAAGTTGTGAAAGCGTCATAAATCTAAAACGATGTTCTGGAGATGGCGGTTCTTTTAGCACTAAAAGTCTGACTCTGCTGTCCTTTGTTTCCAGGTGGAAGCGGAAAGCCTTGAAGGCCAGAGAAGGGGGGAAAAGGAGCACTGTTTTGTGTAATACCTTCAGTAAAGCTCTTCAATTGGAAACAAATATTATTCAGGTCAAAGGGAATGTTTCATATTTCTATGATTTTTTTAATCCTTAATTCAATTATTTGATTTGGATTGCATGGGGTATAAAAGAGGCCTACTTATAGATCACTCATTGTGAGAATCCTGCTTTTAAATAAAAGCAAAGATTGATCTATGCACTTCATTAAATTTAAAGCATGTCACTTATTTAAAAAAAAAATGACTCACTGCACTTGTTGCTTTCAATGTAAGGTTGTTGAAATTAAGATAGTTGATTAAATGTGAACATTTTCAGAATGTACTTACCCTGTTTACTAAACCAAGGGAAACATGTACAGTTGTTATTGGTATTATTAGAACCCAAAAGTGAAAATACGCTTCCGGTACAGAAGTACTTAGATATAAATTATTTTTTTTTATTTTATTTTTTTTATGAAGTGTTATCTGTGATTATGGCCACTGCTACGTAACTTCCGCCGTTCAAGTGAAAACGCAAAACAATACACTTCCGGTAGAGAAGTAAGTAAAAAATAAAAGCAGAAATTTGTTTTTTGTTTGTGATTATACGATGGAAAATAACAAGCAGAGTATTTATTGAACTTAAAAGTTGTCCAAACAAAAGGTGCTTATGTGGTGCACACAACTTATTTATTTGGTTATTTGTCATAAATCATATTTCTCTACACTCAGGGAAATTAGTTGAAACTTCTTGATAACATAAAATAAGCAAAACCAAAAACAATACGAAGAAAAATCTGTCATTTTTGGATCATATAAGAATTTGCCAACTTGCAATCAAACAAAATCAAACGCATCAGAAAAGTTGCGGGGATGTAAGCATATATGGGCCAATCCTACATTCACTGGAGGGGCATTGACTGTCTCGTCCCGCCTCACAAAAGGTCTTGTTACAATACTACAAAATTCCAGGGGGGGCATTATACCTCCGAAGAGTGTAATAGCAAGGATGAAAGGAAACGTAACATCTGGTGAGGTAGCGCAACGCCATAACGTCCACCAGTTCAACATTTAGATGGTAACATTTGTTTTTTGTTTTGTTTTGATATGTTCATAAAGTAGTCAAGTATTCCCCACTCGGAAATCCTTCAAAAATGAGAACGAAAATGGATCCAATAACTATCCTTTGCATTTATTTAAGGCTGGAGACCAAAATTGATTATTGGCTCACGTTAAATTCTATGAACCACTAGAAATATTGATTTGAATTCATCTTTTTGACAGCCTCAATTTGATTGGCCACAGGCTCAGTAAAGTTGACATAATGATGCCGAGTGGGAGGGTAATCCGATAGCAGTTATAACGAGAGTGCGTACACTCAAAACTGCACTCCCAGTGCACCACTAATTGCGTCTCAGACGTTGCCTGTTCTCAATTCTCACGAGTGCAAACATTTCCTGCAAGTCACGCCTCGAGTTCCACCCGTGGCTTTGGGCAAACGTAAAGACACAATCAAAGAGATGAGGGAAGAGTGACGTCAGATTCACCATGTCAGCCTCCTCAGGACTGCAAACAGAGACATTTCAAAAATGAATACAACGAACATCCTTTTGGCCATCATAATTCTTGAAAACAAGCCATTGTCGTTTGTACAACGTTATCATTGGTAGTTGACCGACTATTGTGGACTGAGTTTAACTTACAAGCTCTCCTTGATGATTCGGGTAAAGCGAAGTAAACCCAGTATGTTTTCAGGGAAGGGTTTCTTGTTTTTCTCCATTTTCCGGATCACGCTTGGATGAAACTATGATGGCAAACAACATTCACAGGTTCAGACAAATTGGACTTACCAAGTACCAATCGGTGGGGTGCCAAATGACGATACAGAATCACTATTACCTTATTTTTCCAGTGATAATAGGACACACCTCCGGCACATCTTCGCAGGGAAGAAACCAACTTCGGGTTAGGACTTCGACAGGCTACCACCTCTTTGAGTTTCCCAGCAGCGCTCAAGTATTCCTCTTTACTGAAGAAAAGAAGAAGAAAAGAAGAAACTGATCTTGTGATGCCACGAGATTTTCGTTGAGGCGGAATAATCTCAGCAACTATTTGACGGACAGTCATGCCATCACATCAAAACCGAGACCTTCACTATTTTATGACCTAAAGCATCTCAAGCAAAGGCTAAACAAACCCCGAGGTGCTAAACTTTAGACCTGCTTTCATTCAGGCATTTAGCGGAAACCCTAGAAATCTAGTATTAGATAACATCCAACCTCTAAGAATGATCACTAGTCCAGCGCTAAATCATAAACAATAAATGACATGAAAGAAGAGATGTACGTTTCACTGGTCCAGAACAAGGGATGAGTCAGGCATTCTTCAACATTTGGTCGTTTTTTTGGCTCGCTTTGGATCATCAACGCGATGAGATCCTTCGCCAACACATCATGCACATGATCCAACTTGCACACCCCTTCGTGGACGTGAAAAATGCTCTCAATAGGCACCCCGAAAGGATGGCGTCCTCCAGAAAAGATGTAATACGCCAACATCCCTGCCGCCTGAGGATTAAGCACAACTGTTCAAACATTGTTTCCCGCCCCCCCACCCAATAATCAGGAAAAGTTCGACGGCACTAAATTGAACCTGTATATCAGCGCTCCACGTGTATGAATGATGATCATCTCTCGTGCGGCGTTGTTTGCATGCACTGCGCGTGCAAATTGCTGTCGTCTGGCCTTTGGGTAAGAATCTGTTGATGGCAAAGTCGGCTAAACGAACTCTTCCGTACCCATCTGCAAGATTATGGAGATTCATTTGAGTGAAAACAAAACCGCACGTCGAACAACATCAATTCTTTGGGGGGCTTCAGAAAACAAATGTGAAACTCAGGTTTTACTTTCTTACCAATCATCACATTCTGGGGTTTGAGATTTCCGTGGAGAATTTGAGGCTCTTGATCATGAAGTTCCCACAAACTGATAAGAATCTCACGGGCGAGTTGTCCTTTAGACACACAGTGACCCAACTTTCGGACATGCTCCTCCAGGCTGTAGTCGCAGAGTTCAGCACAAAGGTATACAAAGTTGTCATCCTCGACAAGGCATTTGTATTTCACAATCCTGCTTTCGCTCAGTTTGGAAATATCTTGAAAATGTTGTTTGTGGCTAATCACTTGAGAGTCAAATTTACGAATTTTCTTAATGGACAGTTCAGTGCCATTACTTGTCAGTCCCAAGAAGACTTGTAGGCCACCACTTCCCTTCGCTATGCGAAATTGTGGCTCATTAATGTAACGAATATCCCCGATTCTGGTGACTTTGCTGTCATCGGCGCTCTTGACCCTTTCTATTTTCTTCCCCCACCTATCGCTTATTTTTGTCCATCCATTGAATTCTGATGGACTTGCAGTTGCAGTGCATGGTTCCTGTGAAGCACTGCGGTCCTCGCCAATTTGTTGGTCACATTTTTCTTGAATGTTATTTTTCTTCTTCTGCTTGGATTTGGGTGAAGCAGTGTGGTCCTCAACAATTTGTTGGTCACATTTTTCTTGAATGTTATTTTTCTTCCTCTGCTTGGATTTGGGTGAATCAGTGTGGTCCTCACCAATTTGTTGGTCACCTTTTTCTTGAATGTTATCTTTCTTCCTCTGCTTGGATTTGGGTAAGGTTGCACCATCCCCCTTGCTCAATGAATTGCTCAATCGTCTAAGTGCTCCTTTGAGGTGGCTACTCATATTTGCAGATGTCAGTATGTACTTGTTGCTCCAGATTACCTGTAGACCAAAAAAACACAATTATTATACAACATACGACGCCATTGTACATTTAAAAAGAGCAGCCTAAAGCCTCACGTGGTCCAAGAAAGCCAGGCTGTTTCTCTTCGCATTCTCACAGGTGAACTTCTTGTTGTGCACATTGTGGACAACAACATCAAGTTCACCCGTGATGTAAGGGGAAACAGCCTTGTCTTCTTGGACTGTGCAGTACTCAGAGAAGAAGGAAGCCTCCACATCGAGGTCTACGAAACCCACACACACAGACCACCAATATTTACTTTTTGAATCCCACCTCCCCTGGAACCGAACTGGTAGTCACCAGGACCCACAAATCACCTGAACCGGGCCATCAAAGAAAAAAAACACCAGGCAAAAGAAAACAGATGAAAAGGGCAAGAAACGGAAAAACACGGTTATTCTGTATGTTGCTGGAGACCATAGAAATATGGGCCTGTGAATGATCTCAGTCCTCCAGGTCATGGTAATATCAAGTGCAATTCAAAGTAGGCAACTGGACTGGTTGAAGATTTCTTGAAGATGTTTCACCTCTCATCCGAGAGGCTTCTTCAGTTCTAACTAGCTACTGGAAAAGTTCAGGTATTTATTCATTTATCCTCTGTGAGATGAATAGCTAATCAGAGAATGAGTACCTAATTAGAGGACCATTGTGTTAAACTTGCAGGTTGATGGCCAACTGGCCCAGATTCACACAATGGTCCTTTAATTAGGGACACATCCTGATTAGCTATTCATCTCACAGAGGATAAATACCTGAACTTTTCCAGTAGCTAGTTAGAACTGAAGAAGCTTCTCGGATGAGAGATGAAACGTCTTCAAGAAATCTTAGACTTGTCCAGTTGCCTACTTTGAAACGCACTTGATACATAGGAAGAACATCATTTCGCCATCTCCTGACAGGGGAGGAGGCTAAAGACCATCTCACAGCCACACACAACGCCGTTCTTCATTCTCTTTCCAGAAAGTTACTCGACAACAACATTTCAAAGGAACTCTCGGGTGAAGCTTACGACCCACATTTACAACCAGACTCAAGGCGAAACCCAAAAACCTGAATCTAGGTCAGAGGGCCAACAGCTTGCAAGTTTAGCTAAATGATCCTCTACTTAGGAATTCATCCTCCTATTAAGTATCCTTCTCAAAGAGGATACATACCTTAGCTCATCTAGCAATTAGTATGATTCTTGCTGGGTCAAATGTATGTCAAGCTCCAACCTGGCCACACTGGGCTTCCTGAGAGCTGTCAATCAAAGTCCAGTGGCTCCGCCACCCAAGGGTAAACAAAAATCACTGGGTCGCTTGTGAGGTTGACTGCTAGTCAGAGCCTATGTTCCGATCTCTTATCAAACTAGCTGGCATCATACCTTCCCACTGATGTCCTGGAAGAAGTATCCTGGTTTATGGACGAGGCACAGCTGTGTTCACAACACCCAAAGTGGAAAAGAAAGGCAGATGCAGAAATTCCAGAGATTAAAGCACCGGCTCAGAACTCCGCACATCCCACGATAACCGACAAGGAGGAGAAAAGATAGAACACCAGTCAGCCATCCGAAACAAATTAAAGGAACTCTCAGGTGACGCTTACAATCCACATTTACAATCAGACTCAGGCGAAACCCAAAAACCTGAATTTAGGTCAGAGGGCAAACGGCCTGAAAGTTTAGTTAAATGATCCTCTACTTAGGTATTCATCCTCCAATCAAGTCTTCATCTCACAGAGGATGAACTTGTTATAATTGGCTTTTTTCTGAAACATCATGTATACTTATTCTGTATTTTTCCACTGTACCTCAGCTCATATGACGCACTGTATATCCTTGTATGGTCTAAAAACTGTAAGATCGAATAACCAGTCAGAACTGGCTTGTACTACAGGGACAGATGAAACCTCTCTATCTTGTCAAGATATGCCTATACCCAAAACACATACACTCCAAGATTCCTGTCTACGCCACTGGTAACTGGCCAATTACATTTGGTCGCGTGTAAGCCCAACCTCTGAATGGGGCAGGCCCAGTCCAAGAAAATAAATGTGAACCATTCCCGGACATCAGGGCACACTCTTTGCCCAGTGCTGGGCCACCAGCGCTGCTTTACGTTCCATGTGACCATAATAAACCATGCAGTTGTGAGCTGAAGATTTCTTCTGACTTCTCCGGTTTATTCTTGGGCTTCCAACAAAAGAATTGGGCGTATTCTAACAAACTAAATAAACTTCACCATTGATGCCCTCGAATCTAGGAAAGAACAAGCTGGCATCATACTTTCCCACTGATGTCCTGGAAGAAGTATCCTGGTTTATGGACCAGGCAGAGCTGTGCTCACAACACTCAAAGTGGAAAAGAAAGGCATAGAATAGAATTGTATGTATTTGTTTATGTTTTTTTGTGTAACTGTCTGTAGTGGGTGTACATCAATAAAGTGAGGAAACTTAATTTCCCCCATTGTCTTTAAGTACAGTGGTATAAGTACAAAACAAATGCAGATGTAAACAATATGATTGGAGCAAAAGCTTTGCGCTGGATGAAAGGTGTATATGTCCGTTGTGTGTTTTTGTGGGGGGGGGGGGGCTAAATATCCAGGTCCAGTGGGAGTAGAGGGGACGGAGGAGGAGAGAGAGTTCAGCATCCTGACAACCTGAGGGGAAAAAGCTGTTTGGAAGTATGTGGGAGCCTGACAGGATGCTGCGGGAAACTTCTCCCTAAAAGCAGAAGGCTGTAAAGTCTGTGTACGGGACGAGAGGGGACACCCACAAGGATGAACAGCCGACGACTCTTTCGACGCCAGCATGGAGAAAGGTTTTCTGGCCTCGTCGTCTGTGGTCAGAGGGTCGAGAGCCTTCTCTGGCCTTCAAGGCTTTCCACTTCTTCCTGGAAACACAGGACAGCAGAGTCAGACTGTTAGTGCTAAAAGAACCGCCGTCTCCAGAACATCGTTTTAAATGTATGTGGCTTTCACAATGTGACTTCCCTGCACCGCCGTTTAGGTCCATAACACCTTGTGTAGAGTGGCGTAAAGAATTGGACAAAAACAGCTCAAATGTAGTTGCGCCACCTGAACTCCAGATGGCAGCATTCTCTTCATTTTCATTGCTGACCTCTGTGGAATTGAATTTGGAGCTTCTTGCAATCTGTCGAGGGGGGCCAATTGGAACCAATCGAGCGAATTTAACCATTGTGCTTATTCAACTGTGCTTGGTAGCTCATGTAAATGCACACTCTCCGTT
This sequence comes from Colistium nudipinnis, assembly GCA_016785305.1. Taxonomy (NCBI): domain Eukaryota; kingdom Metazoa; phylum Chordata; class Actinopteri; order Pleuronectiformes; family Rhombosoleidae; genus Colistium; species Colistium nudipinnis. The sequence goes on from JAFBJU010000166.1 coordinate 21,123, forward strand.
TTACAGGATATTAAAACATTTACTTTGGATTCTCAGTGCAGCACCTTTGGAACCCAACTCAAACTTTAATGAGAAAAACTGATTTGAATTTGCATTTAACAACAGTCAAGCTCATGTGCCGCCAACTAACAGTCAGAGCTATAGCGTGTTGTGTTCCACTAATGTATATAAATTGAAATTAGAATTGTATGTCCCACAGGATCCCCTCCTTCCCGTCATCTTTACTCCATCCGTAATCCCTTCTTTGTCGTTTCTTCTCTCATCCTTTCTTCATCCCCACAGCTACTCCTTTCTCCTCCCTGTTTCAAGTGTGTTCTCTTTCTCTCACCGCCCAGTTTATTATGTTCTGATACTTATCATGTCAATTAGTTTGAAGGTGTCTGTGGAGGTCCGCCCCCACACCAATGTAGCAAGGGGGGAAAGTAGACAGCACAAGTGATTTTTATTCGCCACTGCACTCAGAAAGTAAACAAAAAAAAGAGGCTCCACACAGTCCTCAAATAAACAAAACACAGCACTCTATTTCTGCAGGCTTGAGGCACTCAGTTTATCCTCCTGCCAGGATTCAGCCTACTGCAAGATAGACCAGAACCAAGTTAACCACATGCTTTTATAATGAGGGAGCCAATTACCTGTCTGGTCTCCGGCCACCAGTCCCCTCTCTCACCTGCAGGTGGCGCTATAACCACGCCCCACTGCCACAGTGTCGTAAACATCTAAATCTTTATTCATCAGCAAATGGATTTTTTTTATTGTATATCTTTTTCCAGACACTTCAATTGTATACTGTACGTTCTAAGATTAAAAAAAAAAAGATCTGCTGGTTTAAGTTTCCTAAAGGTGCTGTCACTCAAAATGTTTGAGGGCGTGTTTAGTCTGAGCTAGTTATCATCACACACACACACACACGCATACACACACACACATCCAGATCTGCCTGGTGTTATGTTACAGTGGCTGGGAAAGAAAATGTGCAAAGTGTGAAACCCCTTAACAAAGGAAAACAGAAATTGCCAAATATTGGAAGGGAGGCGGAAGTCAATCAATAATTTTTCTGTAATATTGTGTACCGCCATTTATTATAAATATATATTTTTTGGTGAATATTATAATATTACTTGATAATATTATTCAATATCTTGACTGTAATATACCTGCATTTGTTTTGCCCAATGCAAAAAACAAACTACCAGTAAATGTGTGTAAATTATACTTGTTATTTATTGAATTAATCACAGAATTTTGTTGTGATCAATCCGAATAAATATTTTGATCTGTTGAAAGCACGGCTTCTTTTTATTTTGATTTAATCTCTGAAACAAATTGGAATTGAAAGTGGATCTTTCATGTATGTGGCCATCAAGTGATTGGTCAGACATTCTATGAATTCTTTGGAAACCCACATTTTTTAGGAATATCTCATTTTGAAACTATTGATACTATCAAAAATTGTTGTTTTGTCTAATTTGAAATACTTTATTTATTTTATTATTCATGTCATAACCAGTTTGGGTTAGTTCCAAGTAAATTTGTAATCAGCCAATTATATGAACGGAATAAGCAAATATCCAGATTTATATTAAACAGATAAAAAAAGGATTAGATTAAAGAGATTAACCATTCGTAAGGCTTGATGTGGAATGTCCTCCCTAATCTCAGGGATTATTTTCTTGGACCCAAAATAAAACTCTCATTCTTTGGTGTGATGATGATATGAGGCCGGGTGGAAAAAAGAAAGTGGGAAAAAACAAAGCAATACTTTTTTTGTTTGATGTCTGTTTGGCGCGAGTTTTGTTGGAACACCCCGATCGTATTGTGCCTGTGTGAATTCGAATCTGATCCATATTTTTGTGGGCCTCGTTGAATGCGTGCCAGCCTGAGTTACAGATTTGCATGAGACAGGCCCTGAAGGACTCCGGGTACTTTATGTACTGGAAGCCCTTTGCCGGGGGGTTCTTGCTGATGGAGAAGTCGTGGCCGGAGGAGATGAAGACCAGTTCGCCCATGATGGCGATAGAAATGGGAGCAGGGGTCAAGTACTCCTCCCAGTTGGCGTTGGGCTGCATCAGCATCATGGTGGTGTTCCGCATGTCTTTTGCGGTGGTAAGTCTTTGAGTGGTCTGGGCGACTTGGTTGGACATTATAAAAGCTGTTGGAATAAAAATGAAACAGAGGATGTGATGCATTTCTTAACATTATCAGACTGATTTGATGAAGTTGTTGCACACACATTGTGCATATTTGACATGTTGACAACTTCCACCACATAATTGTACGTTTAGTATGAACAGATCCACAAACACGACATAAACACCCTGAACCTCGCCAACCAATCGCTGAGAAGACAAAGACCATCCGACCTTACCTGACTATGTCTGACTATGACAATGAAACGGTGGAAAATTCGGTTGACGCACATGGCGATCTGGAACGGGAAAGAGCAGAAAAGGAGAAGACATGATTCCACAAATAAAACAGGAAATCACTAAACAGAAATAAACTACATAAACACGAAGGGCAACGCACAGCAGTTTTTTGTCTGTTTTGAGTAAACCTTGTAACAGTTTCTACATATATTTATCTATATCTATATATGTCTTTTCATTATCCAAATGCACAACACAGAGCTTAACTAAGTGTAACCCCTGATCTCAGACTTATTTGTATTAATATTCACATTGGTCGCCATTTTTCACTGTAGCCATAGTTTGTCAAACTGTTGCATAGACTTCAGCATGACACAAACACAATGTTATGAACAATAAAAATGCAGCCTTGGTTTGTTTTTGCTATTGCTGTGCATGGATCAAAAAAAATGTAATCGGATTAATTCAGACAAAATTCTGAGATTAATTTGATTAGTCACATGTTTAAAATATACATAGTAACTTGTAGTTTCGTGTTTTTGCAAAAACAAATGCAGGTATATAATATTAAAGTTATGAATAATATTTCCAAGTCATATTCACCAAAAAATATATAGTTTTTATTTTTAGTTTTTTTCAAATGAAGTGCTATGGCATGGATATTCTGGTATGTGATATGATTTTTGTAAGAATACAAAAATGTACAGTAACGTTATGAATAATATTTCCAAGTAATATGAACCCAAAAAGATTACATTCGCAAACTTATTTCTGTAGTATAAAGATAAAGGGACTGCTGGAGCATGATATGACTTTGGTGACGGTGCACAATATTACAGTACAGTTGTCGAATAACATGTCCGAGTCATATTCACCAAAAAATATCCAGTTTTTATTTTCAAATGAAGTGCTATAGCACGAATATTCTGGTATGTGATATCATTTTTGTACGAATACAAATACACACGCATGCGTCGATGTGCATGTGCGCGAAGTGGTGGACCACGTGATCTCAGAGTTCAGTAGCTGAACAGCGAGGAGGGCGGAGAGTGTACACGAGTGGTTGTGTGTGTGTGTGTGTGTGTGTGCGTGTGCGTGTGCGTGTGCGCACGTGTGTCTGTACGTCTGTGAGTCCATATGAGGTGAGGAGTCCTCACGGATGTCTCACTCGTCCCTGGTCGTCCCGCAGTCCGATCCGACTCCGATCACACAGGTAAGAAAAACTTAAAAGACATAACGAATTCCTGTTTCACAAGGAAACAAAGAAGTGATGACTATACCAAATCAGCATGACACAGCTGGAGAATAGAACGATGACGAATGGTCAATCGAAGCCCTTAAAACTCTTCTCTCTATTGATTGGACCTTTTCTGAATTAAGCTGACAAAGTGCAGAATCTGATCTGGTCTTATTTTTGATGGCACTTTGATCCAGATCAGGGGTCTCAAACCTCCGGGCACCGGGAGCCATTTCAGAATGAAATAGCACCGCGTGGAACGTCTTTTTTTTTTTTTTTTGCCTTTACGCTATGTATAGACAAACCACAATGTGTGGCATTTATGAAATCAGCCGGGTCAGCAGTGGAAAGCCTACGAATCGGCCCGCGTAGCGTGAAACCTTCTGTTTTTCTTTTCTTCAAATTCGCCACGGTTGGCCTCCCTGGGGTCGAATATGTCTACGCGTATTCAGAGCGACAACATCTTTTCACTTTATTCAACTTTATCTATATAACTTTTGCCCATTATTTATTTTCCAAAGCCACAGGGAACCGCAGGTTGCCGACCCCAAGACGATTCATTCATACCTCATTTTCTTGAAGCGGCCCGATCTCAGAGAGAATAAAATATGAATTATATACAGTATATATATATATATAAAAATAAAGGCAAAATCCAACAAATTCAAAGGGGTCACTGATCGTTGACACTTTTCGTTTTGCATCATGGTGTAAGCACCAACTGACCCTTTAATTCACAGTTAATTGGGCGAAATCAATCCAATTTGAAGAGCAAAAGACCTATTAGGCTATAAACAAGACTTAGAAATACTTTCACAACCAATAAATACCCAAGCGTGTAACATTCTTTGCTGTGCCTACTGGGTTGGGCGAGCTGTCACTCATGAGCATCAGTTTCAGGCTGAGAGCTGTGAGTGGCAGTAGCTACACACCCACCCATTTTTTTTTTCTTCAAATCCCCAGGTCTGTGTGTCTTATCTTGAACTCCAGTGTGGCAGAAGAAGGCTTATTTGCCGCGTTTCATTAAAATTGCGCACGCAAGGTATAAGGCGGATTTACCCACTGCAGATGTGAAACAATCAGCTGGTGGCGTGGCAGTCGACCTCCTGACGGGTCATTCTGCGGGGGTCACATTTCAGGCTATGTTCAGATCAGCCCAACACATATTTACTATGGTTCCCTTGCTGGACTGGTAGATATCGGGTATGTTTGTCAGTAGATTCCCGTTTGAAATAGGTTGGTCTGCAAATCAAGTACCAGTACAAATAAATGTGTCCTACAGGTTGTATATACATCTTTGTGCATGTACGTTTCATTTGGTTTTCACCAAACCTGCAACAACTGCTACTAAAATTCCCATTTTGACTTTTGGCATAACGTCTACGAAGATTTTCTCACACATTTCCCGTCATTTTTTGGTTTGTCTGTTCTTCTCTTGCAGTAATCGGGTATCCTGCCCTGACTTTACCGTACTCATGGCTCAAGCGGTTACTTCTTGGTACGTATGAGAATGGCAGACTTTGCACGCTTGCGATATATGCCATACAGACGTGCACCCTCAGTTGGGTTATTGGCCTTTTTGACCCTCATCTCCATCCAATGGGACCTCTGAATCGAAGGGGTGGGTGCAGTGATCTTTGACATTTGGACCGAAGCTTGATGGACTTGCGTTGTGTCCTTAGGTCTGCAGAGCAGGAGCTGAAGGCAGTGGCCCAGGCTGTGATCAAGCCGCTGTGGAACGGACTCAGTTCATTCAGCAGCGTCACAAAGATGCTCCTGCATGTGAAAGCAGACGTGGTCCTCCCCGAGAGCCAGATGTTCCCCAAGATCCGAGAGGAGATCGTGAACACGAAGGAACAATTAGAGGTGTCGGAGCAGATAGCCAAAGATAAGCTCCGCCAGCTCGACTCGGTCAGCGAGCGTCTCACCGCAGAACAGAGTCGTTTAGTGCGGCACAAAAATCAGAAAGTGAGCGACTTACATTCGCTGAACACACAGCTGAACTCTCACAGGGCCAACCTCGGCACCTACAAAGACAACCTGGAGAGGGAGAGGAGAAATCTGAGGGAAGCTAACGAAACCCTGCACAGCCTGAGACAAAAAAGAGACGAGGCTCAAGCTAAAAGGGATGCCGGGATTGGTCTTATGTTTTTCCCCTTTCTGGGGTGGATTGCTGGTAAATACAAGTTTGGCTCAGTTTGGACGGCCAAACGTGTGCTGCTCTTATTGATGAACGTTATTTTGTTTTCAGGGGGCATTTTGATCGGCGTGGGTGAAGCGGAGATGAAACAGGCCGACGAAGCCGTGGAAACGACGGAGCAGGAAGTCGACACCTGGGAGGCGCGGGTGAGCGAGTACGAGGCCCACGTGTCCCGGTGCAATGACGCGATTCACCGAGATCAGTGTGAAATCGCGGCGACGGACGGCAAGATCACGGAGGCGGAGGACGGTCTGCGCGACACGGCCGCGAAGCGCGGGGCCGTGGCCGATGTCCAGGGGAAGCTGCGACGTGCCGTAAACCAGCTGGGGCAGCTGTGCGCCGTGGGCAGCGTGGCCGAGCTGCACAACCGGTACATGATCATGATGGCGCCGATGATGCGGGCGATGGAGGACATGACCACGGCGCTGGGTCGCATCACCAGAGGCCAACTGCTCCACAGGGTCGGCATCGACCGTTTGATGTTGACCCTCAAGAGGGACCAGAGTCGACTGAAGGAACAGTTCGAAGGCAGACAGAGCGACGACGGGGGTTTCGTCTGAATCGCAAGCGCTCCCCGTCGTCGGTGTGTTTCTTGCTTCCTTCGGGTTGTTTGGCGTGCAAATAGTTACGGAGAGTAACGGAAAAAAATAAGCTTTCATCTGAACGTAGGCGAAGTATTTGGGAAACAATCGTTGTGCGGTATTTCATTATTCTAGTTCACGATAAAAACAGTGCAAGAGTTTCTCTTCTTCTGGTGATTCAATAATTACGTTTTTTTTTTCCGTCAATACTGAACTCACTCCAATTAGAGACTAATTCGTCGTGTGGATGATTCTTGTCACACAAAGCTCAATCCCCGCTGCAGATCCTGCTGTTGGTGTCCTCGTCTTTGATCGCATCCCTAAACAAATCACCATAAATACACGAGACAAGGGTGGTTCCGCGCCTGCGTCAAATCTGTCTTTTTCTTTCCCCCCCCCCCCCCTCCCCCCATATTTATTTTCATTTTAAACCTTTTCACATTGTGCAGCAGCTCCTTCAACACAACTACCTGCCGGAGCTGTGAGAGTCGGGTGGGGTAGTTGTTTTAGCGTAAGGCACTCAGCTGATGCAAAAGCAAACAAAGACCCTATTTGGGTATATTTAAATAACCTGCTGGTGTGATTTTAGAATGACATGATGCCATTAAGCGTTCCCTTTTAGCGAAACCCAAATATATGTTGTGGTGTTAGCATACCATAAATAAACATGGATCACATACAGATGTATAAGTACTGCATGCCTTTGCTGGGAGATGGCGTTGTTTTGTACTTTTACCTTGCATTGCTCACACTCGCACTTCGTGGTTCATTATGGTGTGAGCGCCAAAATGACGCTTTAATTCACGGTTACTCAATTCAACCCGAAGAGCAAAAATACAAACGGCCATTATCGGACAGGCTATAAACAAGACTCAGAACTACGTTCGCGACCAATAAAAACACAAACGTGTGACATTCTTTGCTGTGCATACTGGGCGGTGGCAGGAGAAGGCTTACTTGCCGTGTTATATTAAAATCGCGCACAAAACGTCAATTCCTCCACTTAGACCTGAGGTCAAGTCACCACGGGAATGTCAATTTTTTTTTTTCCACTCACCACTTTTGTCCACAACCATGGAAATGTACACGACTCTGCTACAATCTGTCATTAGACCGATTTTGGAACCATTGCAAGGTATATTGCCTAGAACTCAAAAGGAGAAGCGAAACGGAATAACACCAGGACAACCAGGACTGACTCTGGAACTGCGCACGCCGGAAAGGGGCCCCCCCCCCCGCAGAGGTTGCAGCCGACCGTAGTTCGACTCGCACCGAAAAAGAAAAAAAAACGTGATCAAAAAAAACGTAATCGTCATACAACATTCAGCGGGAAATTTCGGCATTCGAAAGACACCTTTCCACTTTTTCACATGTCTCTCCTACCCGAGATGAAACGCACCGGGGGGGGGGGGGGACATAGCTGGAAGCAGCTAGCTGCCAGCAAGAATGTTGCATGGTAAAAACAGGTGACAAGTTGGAAGATACATCATCCAAAGCAGTTAGGTCCATTCACATCCGTTATTTGGTCGTATTGTGATTAGACCTAACTGTATTTCATAACCTTTTCTCTTGGTGGCGCCGTTTCCAGGTGTATACTTATGTCAGAAATAGACTTTTACAATAAGTATAATAATAGTAGGCGTTCACCTCACTGAGTACCACGCAGAAAAAAGATGGCTGATGCCACCACGGAGTCACAGAAGGCCCTCAGGAGTGCCCCCTGGACTCCAAAAGACCTCCGCCTCCTCAGAAGGTACACCCTGCTCTGGCCCTTCTTGTACAGGGCAGAGACACGATCAGACCAGTCGAGTTTCTTGTTCAGGTGGACACCCAGGTGCTTATACGATCCCACCATCTCAATGTTCATTCCCTGGATGTTCAATGGTGTTGTTGGGGTGAGTTTTCGCCTGCGGTAATCCACCACCAGTTCCTTGGTTCTACCCGTGTTGAGCTGGAGGTGGTTCCGTTTGGCACCAGTCTACAAAGTCCCGCGTCAGATCTCTGTACTCGCGCTCGTCCTCAGCCGTGAGAGAACCGCTGCAGGTGACAGGAGGGTGTGCTCTGGCCGGGAGTCGGCATTGCAGAGGGGGAAGAGAAACGGTGCCAGGACGGTGCCCTGTGGTGCCGCAGACAACTCTGGCGGAGACAAAGTCCCGGGTCCTCACATACTGCGGTCGGTTGGTCAAGTAGTCCAGGAGCCCCCCAGAAGTCCAGGCTGGGTGGTGTTGAAGGCACCGGAGAAATCAAAGAACATGACATGATACCTCACAGTGGCCCCTGGCTTCTCCGGGTGAGAGAGAGCTCGGCGCTGGCGGTCGATGAGGGCGCCATCCACTCCAATGCCAGACTGATAGGCTAACGGCAGAGGGTCCATCGCTGGTCTCCCCAGAGGGCGGAGGTGGACCAGGACAAGCGATTAACCATGCCGATATTGAAATTCACAGTATACAGTGCTTAGATACAGTTGAATTGAATGCAGCTTTGCAGCTTCAAGTTAAAAATAGACGCAGTTTCAACTTGAAAGTGCCAATGGAATAAGCTAACCATACCCAATAAGGAAATTCACCATATGAAATTCACAGGACACATTCGCTTCGGTTCTGCCGCCGGCCGCACGCCGATCCGCTGCTCTGACCCGGCAGCACGTTGAAGCCAAACTCCCATCAGCCACCTGTGCGACACAGACAGTGAAATAAGGAACAAAAACTGGGTGGGTTCTCAAAAGGTATAGCGGCAGGTAGGGTACGTGCCACAGCCAGCTAGGATCTGTATGCTGTTTCGCACAGAGCCCCTGCGTCGTCTCACCTGCAACCGTGGTCTAGAACTACCGGGGTCTCGAACGCGAGCCCCCGCAGCACAGTGTAGTTACTGAATTCTTGCAATGGAATTTAATAACTGTAAAAAACATATATATTTATAGTTGTTATTGTATATGTCCTTTTGTAAATAAAAAATAAGGTATATATATCTGTGTGTTTTTTAAGTATACTGTATATGTGTGTTTGTGTATATGTGTGTGTTTGTGTGTTTTTAAGTAAATATGTATATATATATATATATATATATATACTGTATATATACACACACACACACTAAAGTTGACTCTGTTGAACGTTGGATGATAGAACTATACACACACGCGCACACGTTGAAATAAAAAAACCAAGCCAAATATTTACAACATAAGCAATAAAAAAAAAGAGAAAAGTACCATACCGTCGATGTCCAGGACCCTCCGGATGGTCCTGTCCAGCCCAGCCTTACACCCAGCCTCACCTCAGCACTGCCAGCAGCTGGTGGGGGTGGGAGGGTGGCGGGCACGGGACGGCCTCCCTTCCTCGGAGGAGGGCCGAGCCGGGGGCAGAGGAAGACGGCCGGGACACGGTTGAGGCCCGGGCAGGCGGCCCGGGACACGGTCAGGCGCCGGGGCAAAGGACTGTGTACTAGAGGCTTTTAGAGCAAAAACAAATATTAGTCACACGATACGAGAGCGAAGCTGAGCAGAAGACACAATCTGACAGAGCAGATGCCGTGAAGCTATTTCTAATCCCAAACTTACCCCGTCGCCTCGCGATTCCTCTGATACGGGAAAGTTTTGGGAGAGAAGATCAATGGGAAAGTCAAAAAAACGAATTTGAATACATCGAATGTAAACAATGTTTCACATGAGGAATGATATCTTACGTTCTTCCACAGCGACGACAGCCCTGACCGGGAGCCATGATGACATGAGAGCCCACCGACCCAAAAAATGATAACGTAAAATAAAAATTCAAGATGCGTTCCTTTTTGACCTCCATTTGTGCTCGTGTAATTCAGACGAACATAAAACATTAATAATAATAGTCATAAACAATATCGAATCCTTTTAATCAAATTGTTCGATGAAAGGGCCGTGGTACAACTGTGTACGGCGAAACCATTGCGGGAGAACAATAATGCACTCAGTACAAACTTTTGGCTCGAGAAAAAAAAATGTTCCTCTGCTCGTCGATCCTCTCCTATCCATAAACTCATCCGAAAAACCGAGCGCCTCGCGGTGGTGCACACCTACGTTTCTTCGACACGCCCCGACGGGGGGACCGCAAACGTCAACCAACGTAACACCGAACTAGAGTCCACCGACCGTCGAGAGGAACTGAACTAACTTCTCCACAGCCGTTTAGGACCAAAATGTTTGAGCACCGAACAAAATAAAACAAATCACCATTTTTTTTTTTATTCCACGGACCTCGACGGGCCTCCACCTTGACGTTTCAGGCGCAGACGGCCGCGTCCACCGGAAGTAGGAGCGGAGGGCTCTCTTGGAGGATTTGGAGGAGGAGAAGGAGGAGGAGGAGAAGAAGGAGGAGGAGAAGAAGGAGGAGGAGGAGGAGGAGGAGAAGAAGGA
>JAFBJU010000166.1:32100-44267 GCA_016785305.1 Colistium nudipinnis
AGGAGGAGGAGAAGGAGAAGGAGGAGGAGGAGGAGGAGGAGGAGGGGGAGGAGGAGGAGGAGGAGGGAGGCCCCGGCTAGATGGCCCCGGCTGCTCTTCCGGGATCCTGGACTCGTGGGGCGGGCATCCCCGTCCCACCGCACCCGAGGACGGCTCCCTGGCCGCCGCCGCGGCCGGAGCAGGCGCCGCGCCAATTGCCCGTTCCGGCACAGTGCTGCCCATCTGCCCGCTGGCGTCGGGCGAACCTGGAATACACAATGTCTCCGTTACAGGGCGGAGGGCGAAGCTGCGGCGACCCAGCGCTCCCAGTGGTTTGGCTTTCGGGCGAAAGGCGAGGCCGCGGAGACGGTCTCCCAGTGGCATGGCAACGTGAAATGAGAAGGCGGGGACACAGTCTCCCGGTGGCATGGCAGTGCACGGGCAGTGAGCAGAGAAGCGGGCACCCAGACGGGTTCTGTGGGCAACCCACCCGTCATTTCCGGACCATTAAGCGCACCCTAAATATAAGTCGCACCCGCTGAATTTTTATTTTTCGTTTATTTATTTTTTTAATGTAAAGGGTCTCGTTATAATTGGCTTTGTTCTGAGGCATCATGTATACCTATTCTGTATTCCTCCCGCTGTACCTCCGCTCATATGACGCACTGTGTATCCTTGAGTGGTCTAAGAGCTGTAAGAAAGACTAACCAGTCAGAACTGGGCAGATGGAGCTTCTCTATCTCGTCCAAATATGTCAAAACCACTCACACACACACACACACACACACATTCCAAGATTCCTGTCCACGCCACTGGTAACTGGCCAATTACATTTGGCCGCGTGTGAGCCCAACCTCTGTGCGGGGCAGGCCCAACCCAAGAAGATAATTGGTCCACCCTTAACCCGTTAGGCAATTTCACCGGTCTAATGTGACGGAACTCAATTCCACCCCCCCCCCCCCCCCCCCCCCCCCCCCACCCCCCCCCCAAAAAAAAATCCATATATTAGCCATGGGAAAAAGTAGCGGCTCATAGTCCGGAAATGACGGCCGTCGGTGATGGTGCGATAGGTCGGCAATCGGGTTACTTCCGCGGCCCAAACTTACCCCGTCGTCCTGCGGCCCTCTGGCGTGAGAGGTGTTTGCGAGAGAAGATCAGAGGGCAAGTCACGCAGACGAATTTGAATATGTCCGGCACAAGCGGCATTTCGCACACACACTCACGCTCTTCCCCCGCGGCCAGCTCGCCGGCGGATTTCTCCGTGGCGGACGGGGGGGCTGAGGCTCCGGGTCTGGCGGGAGCACTCGCTCTGTCGCGGTCCCTCATGAAACGGACAACTTTCTCCGCCAGTGTGCCCGGAGCCGGCACCTTCCCCCGCAGGCGCCTGATGAAGCTGCAGAGATTAAAAAAAAAAAAATCCCAAGCGCGTGAATCTCATCGCAGCATTTAGGTTGTAAGTGCCACTGGCGTGATCTCAGCCTACCAGACTTTGAGGGGATCCCGGGACTCATACAGGCTCTGCAGGGTCTCCGATTTGAAGGGCCCGAAGCCGACAAGGGCCTGTCCCTCCTGGCCGGGTTGGAGGGACTTCACCCGAGCCTCCTCGGACGCACGTCGGAACTCCACAGCCTCGGCGAATTCCGGGTACGCCGAGGCGTAGCGGGTGAGGGCCTCCTGCAAGCGCACAAGGACGCAAGTCAGAACAGCTGTCGTTGGATCGTGTTCCTTCTCCATTATTCCGAGCCAGCCTACCTTGTTGGCCACGAGGGGGGACTGGGAGCCTGCGCCCGCTCTGCGTTTCTGGTAGGAGGCCACCAGACGCACAGCGTAGCCCACGTCGTTTTCCAGGAGCCAGTGGAAGGTCCGGCCCCGGTACTTCCCAAACAGGAGTGTCCACCGACTCAGGACGAGGGTGGCGTTGGCCACGTCACCGCCCTCGGAGGCGACTTGGACCCAGGCCTCTGCCTCCACCTCCTCTAGCGTCTTGTCCCTGAAATGGGACGCTTTTGCTTGAGCAGACGCCCTCATAACGAGGGTCCCCCTGTGGGACCTCCTAAAATTGGGGTTTTCCATCTGAGGAGGAAAGTAGGATAATTAGAAGGAAAAAAATGGTAAGGCGGGTATAATTCATTCAAATAACCGTCAGTTATGATATTGACGCACTTAAGAAGGACAAAGTGTTTAATCACACATTTTTGTGTAATTTACCAAAACAACTCAATTGTAGTTCTGCCATCTGAACACGGGATGGCAAGAATGTAGCAGTAAATGTATTTTGACAAAAGATAAGATTAGAATTGTACAGTATGCAGGGAAAATGGAAAATGGCGGCTGTAGGTGGGGGGCCAGCAAAATGGAAAGCAATTTATGAAATCATTTAATATTCCAAGTGTTCAATAAATACCTTGTTTTTGATTGCCACAAATCCTTAGTTTCATTCTCCCTTACTGAGTATATGAAACTTACTTTACTTACTTTACTATTACTAAGCCTGAACAATCAGGTAAACAAAAAAAGGTAAATAATTTGCCGTACATGCTTTTTTGCTAAAAAATAAATCAAATAAAATACACACTATAATAATAATAATGGCGTTTATAAAATATTATTTTATGGAAACCTTTATTCGCTCAAGCACAGACACATCCCTGCTCTTGTTCGCTGATGCAAGGAGGGTCAAACCAGTAAAGGCCATGAATTTCCATTATTAAATGCATTTTTTGGTCAAAGTCACTGGTGAAATAATATTTTTGAAAAAAAATATTATTATTATTATTATAGTATGTTTTTTTTTAGCACAATTCAATATATGGGTCGTTTTATACCTGTGTGTGCAAACCTGATGCAGTCATAATACAACAAATATTTTAACTATTATATTTAATAAACGAAGTATGGTGTAATGTGAATAATAGTATTAATATTAGAATAATAGTGATGTGTGGTCATCAAAAACAAGGTATTTAATGAATACCTGGAATATTAAATGATTACATAAATAGTTTTCCACAAATATAGCAGAAAAAACACTCAGCCATGCATTAAAGTCTTTCCTAACCAATAACCAAACAGTGAACATAAAGAATGGAGGAAGTTTTTGGTAATTAACGATGTATCTCTAAAAAGATTTATATATAATTATAACAGGAAAATGTTGATGCTTAAAACGGTTTGGAATAAGCTGTAGTTCACCGGTTTGTCCAACAGCAATAAATCAAAAATGCTAATCGTGACATTGCGGGATTTGCTAGCTCACGAGCTAGCATCGGCGAATGGTGAAACTCCGCTAAAACGTCGCCATGTTAATGTTGGGAAACCAGCGTGAACAACGTTCGACGGAATGGGGAATATTCTGTCGTGATTTCGGTGTAATGATTGTGTAATTACCGTTTTCACTCGGTGCTCCAGGAGGGAACCAATCGGGTCCGATGATGACGTGTCCCCCCGGAGCGACTCCGCCGCGGAGCAGGTGTTCCCACGAGGAGCGCTCGACATACGACACGGCGCTCACCGGATCGACTCCGCACATCATTGTAACCCATACAAGGATTCTCCGGCAGCCCAAGGACAGTAAAACAAACACCACGGGTGGCATGTCCCCTCCCGTTAGCTCGCTGGCACAAACTACACAATGGCAAAATTCATATTGCTAAGAGTTTTGAGAGTGTGGGCTTCGGCGCTACTGTGCGCTGCCGTCACCCGTCATATCAACCCATGCAGTCACCCATTTAGACTCTTACACATAAATGACAATGCCAGGTATTGGCCAGGCTACGGTTCCTTTGAGTTTAAATTAAGGGTCCTTCCATGGGCGTGCTGGACTTCTGGAAACTAGCAGAGGCTGCTGGCTAATAGAGGGGGATAGTGCACCGCCCTCCTAACGCCACGCAAAAAAAATAAAATAAATAAATAACCAATATCATTCAGCAATCTGATTGGATCACTGTTGGACCAATAAGAGACCCGAGGGGCAATTCCCCCCCCCAAGGCGCTCCAGTGTAGAACGAACTTGTATTGTTTCCGCTGCAGACCCTGCAATGCAATTTCAATGACTTCTGGAAGGGCTCTCGCACCGACGCATTTTCGTCATACGCATACGTAAATATGTTAAAAAAAAAAAAAAAAAATGATGCCGTCACGTCACTCTCGTTCTCCTCAGATGAAGTCGCACAGCGAGCACGCGCGCCAAGAGCGTTCACGCGTTCCAGATCTTCTTCTTCCCCGTGTTTGTTGGCGGTTGGCAAACTTGCTTTTTGCTGCAAATCTAACCTATACAGCTTCATAAACATTTCTTTCTGAGCGAGCCAATAATAAGCCAAACATTCCTGAGCATAGAACTCAACAACGGAACAATGAATGGCACATTTTTATTGAAATCATGCAGATCTCTCCATGTTTTTGTTGCAAGAATTCGAATTCGAATTAATTCATTTCTATTTTTATTTTCTAAGAGAAAACGGCGCAACTGGTGATCTGGTTCACTGGTGATGCATTTCCCGCTTCTGGACTCCAGATGTTGTTGGCGATTGTCGGTTAATGATTTGTCATTTTCCAAGAAAACAAACATAACCAATTACTGACCATTGCCCTCCGCGTCAATACACATTATGTTCCAGACAATAAGGAGCCTGCCGTCCATTAAAACATTTAAACTTACGATCTCCATAAACTAAAAAAGTCCTTTTTTTGTGCCACGGAGCAGTTTAATATGGTACAATGTTTTCATCGAACTCGGCACTTCCTACACCATAAAACCACACCGTGACATTATGTGCCAAAATTCTCCCACTGAGAACACGTTGATTCAAAAAAACTCTGGAGCTGGATTAAATGATCACAAGCATGTTTATAATGTACAGTATAATGTGTATAATCTAGGATTACAGAAGCTCTGATTTATACACTTACTCGTCGTTTTATCTGCCTGGTCGAGGGTCAAAGGTCAGAGGACTTTGACACCCTGTGCAAATTCTTCAATGAATTAGATCTTTAATCGGCATTTAGACAAAGCAGTGCTTTGGCATTCCATTTCTGCTCAGCACTCTAATGTTTTAAATTAAGGGGAGTTTTTAATTTACAACATCACATGTGTGAGGTGCAGTGATGGAGGCCACGGAAGCTCCTTTTCACTCTGATGACTTCAGTCCTAGGGGGGAAATTGTGAAATGTAACGATGGCCTGTAGGAATTGAATCACATTTGATATAAATCAGTTTATATGATCAGTTTTCTTATATTTAAAGAAAAATATATATTCAATCGTCAAAGTGGTCGCTTGACATGTTGTTGTTTGGCCTGCTCACCAGTAGATGGCGACCTAAGACCACAGATGGAGGCGTTTGGCGTCTGAGGCTTCACTGGGCACCTCCTGCGCCATAAAACATCCACTGTGACATTAACCACCAGCTCTCCAGATGATCATGCAGATGTTATGAACATACAGCGTGTACAATGAATGTAAAGATATCAGAAGATCTCCTTCATACACTCGTTCATTGTGTTTCTCTACCAATGAATCCGGGCTCAGACAAAAGTGTGATTTGGAAATACATTGACAAAACATGCGATTTAAAAAGAAAGAACCAGATATATATGAGAATCAGCACTGTGTCAATGGGAAAGATTAAACGTACGATTAAACATTAAACATGAGGACACTTTTGAAGCTCTAGCACAGTACAGCTGCTTCCAATCAGGGAATCAAACCCAGCACCTCCTGCACCCTGAACCTCCACTGTGACCTTGACCACCAGGCCCTCCCAGTGAAAACATGTTGATTCAACATATCAGCACTTTGTTTATATTTATTCGACCTGGTTGTCTTGTCCTTGATTGGAGGTCTTAGTCCATGTCCATGCCCAATGTGGCTTTCATGTCCTATCATTGTCCAGTATCCTGTGGACAATGTTCCTCCCAAATAGATGTCCTTAGGTCATAGTCCAAAGCTCCTTCCCTTGGCATCTGTAAATCAGTTCCGGTTGAATTAGTTTACTTAACTAATTGGTAACCATTCCCGAAACCTATTGCATATGTTATGGCCCCCATAATGTCTGGTTCGTGAGACACCATAAATACCTTAATTGGAATGTGGGCAAGTTGGTGAATACTTCATTGATCATTTAGCAGGAAAACTATATAGTGAGTATCTTAGTGACAGAAAGGTTTAAGAATAAATAAATAAAGGGCTATGCTTATTTGATTAATTTGAGTAAATAATAACAAATGTGATCAACAGGAGACAGTAGAACACGTATTTACAGATTGTCCTTTATACAGTGTATTCATCGCGGACGGACACTCAAAATGGCGCCACAAAGAAATAAACCCACACTAAACATAACAGGAAATGTTGCAGATGAGTTGTGGTGACAGGTTTCCGATAGATACGCACAAAAATATCTAAAAGTGAAATATTTGCACTTTGACCCGCACGCCAGTCCGGAAGCAAACGGAACGCGCTAGGACCCTGCGGGGTCCCGGCCGACCGACCGACGGAGAAGTGCGTTTCAGGTTGTATTTCCGTTCACGCGCTGGGCCCCGCAAGCCCCGGCGAAGCCAACGCGAGACCAACTTCGCCGAGGCACCGACCCACCAGACAACAGGCAACGGGTGACGTCGACGTGCGACCGAGCTAGGCGGCTGGCTAACGCTCCCCCAGTGTGTGTGTCTGCGTGGTGGAGGCGATTTACCAATGATATAGAATACGAGTCCGGTCTATACCGTATTGTGTTTCGAGGCCAGCCACCCGCGTCACTTAATTATGCCCAGCAAAAAGAAGAAATACAACGCCAGATTCCCCCCGGTAAGTTTGAGCCTCGCCGAACCGGCGTCAACGTTAGCGAGCGTTAGCGGTGTGATGCTAACTCCCGGAGCTAGCCCGAGTGGCATTCGGCCTGTTTAGTGACCCGGAGGGCTAACGGGCCGGCCGGCAAACGTAAGCCTTGCCAAAAATAACACAACGTTACTCCTTCGCGCGAAGCAAAGTTGTGCGAAACCCGCCTTCACCGGTCGCATTGGCTCGGCCGGTGTCCACTGCGCTTCAGTCTCGGTTGTGGTAAATAATCGACGTTGTTTTTAGCATAACTAGCTTAGCGCAAACTTTGCAAATCGTTTTTTGTTGTTGTTGTTGTTGTTGTTGTTGTTGTTGTGGTGGACCTGCAATGTGTACACGCTGTGCCGGTCAACGCCACGGGAGTGTGTGGATGCTCACGTGCATGTGCAGGAACAGAGTTGTGCGCGTGCTTCTCTTCAGCTGGCTGACTTGGGGTTTGAAAACAAACCAAACCAAACCAAAAAAAAAAGTGTCCTCCGGCCGGTGACACCAGTGTGACACCGCGATCGCTCGTGTCGACTCACCGTGTGCACACCCCCCGCCCTCTTGTCGTTCCAGGCCCGGATTAAGAAGATCATGCAGACGGACGAAGAAATAGGCAAGGTGGCCGCGGCAGTGCCCGTTATTATTTGTATCCTTTCTGCCCAAATGTAGCCGTCACCACAGCCGCCTTCCCCGCCGGGTCGCGATCACAGTGCGCCAAGATCGGATCAGTAAGCCCTCGAGCAGAAGTGCGGCAGATGTGTGGCTTTGGGGGGAGGGGGGGGGGGGGGGGCGTTGTTGGGTCGCATTTCAAGTGACAGCCCGACTTAGGTGGGGCGAGGCATTCGTTTGTGCACTGCCATCGCTGGAAACCAAAGGCAGGGTGCCCCCGCGCCCCTTTGGGTCTTTCCCAATTTGAAAGGGGGCCGAGGTTGTTTCTTTCGGCGTCATCCGAGGGGGCGCAGACCCCCGCCGTGTTTGCGCTTTCTTTAACCGAGGCGTCAGCGAGGGCCCTGGAGCTGTTTCTGGAATCGCTGCTGACGAAGGCCTGTCAAGTCACCCAGTCGAGGAATGCAAAGACGATGACCACGTCGCACCTGTGAGTTTCTGTGCGTGTGTGTGTCTCGCTCTCCGTGTTGCACTTCCGACGCTCAGTTCATTCTGCGACTGTGCGTTACAGTTGTCATTCAATGTTGTCCATATTTGGCCGAGCATTTCCGCTGTCCTCTCTTCACTTGGATTTGAGAAAGACATTGGAAGTTGCCGCACTCCGCGTAATACTGCTATTCCAGGTTTAAGCAGGCCGCGAGGAAGCCGCGCGGCCACTGAGCGCTGCGCACCGTTGTCTGCGTTCACAGAAAACAGTGCATCGAGCTGGAGCAGCAGTTTGACTTCTTGAAAGACCTGGTGGCCACCGTGCCAGACATGCAGGGCGAGGGGGAGGAGAACCACAGCGAGGGGGCGGCAGAAAAAGTCTCCCGCAGGTAAGTCGGCGTGTCCCCGCGCCCATGCGACGCGAGCCATGTCCGGTCACCGCGTCATACTGCCCAAACTGCGATGGCGGTTAAATGGAAGCGGAGAGTCCGGCAGTGAAACACGCACACGCGCACACACACACACACACACACTAATGGAGTAAGAAGCCTTCTTTTCATTCATTTTGATTTGAAGTGGTTATTAGTTGCCACTATTTAGACCTTCTCGAACTCGCGGCCCGCGGGCCCCCTATTTGTGGCCCCCTACTTGAAATCAAAGTTTACAGTTAATGCGGCCCCCACGCACTGGGAGCCCCGAAACCCTTTTGACATTTAAAATAAAATTACACTGCATGTAATGTTTTTTCTTTTTTGCCTTTACGCTCTGCGTAACAAACCACAATGTGTCGCATTTATGAAATCAGTCGGGGTCAGCAGTGAAAGCGTACGAATCTGCCCACGTAGCACTAAGCGTTTTGTTTTTCCTTCAGTCACTTTTCTTTTCCCCCGAAAAATCTCCACAGTTGGCCTAAAATAATAAAAACACGTTGTATTTAGATTTAATCTTCAAATTTAGAATGACATTTCAAAACGAACAAACTAAAATAAAACTTGTTGAATTAAATACTCATTATTTATTATTATTATTATTATTATTATCATTATCATTATCATTATCATTATCATTATCATTATTATTATTATTATTATTATTATTATTTATTTCTCTGCTTTAATGATGGATGACGGCGTCTTTGAACATAAATGACCCAAACTGATTTTCACCAGGGGCAGCGGTCACGGCGCTCTCTGCTATGAATTTATTCCCGGCAATTTTGAGCTGTCTGGCAGATTTGAGCCGCAGAAGGACTTTCAGATTTTTCGAATTGCGTTTTTGGAGCAGAGGAAAATGTGTTTTCAACCACGTTTTTTTTTGGGGGGGCGGGGATGTAAATTTAATCAGCATTTTAAACCCCCAAATGTGAGTGACCAGGAATCGACGGCTTAAATTAACGATACAGCGTGGCAATTCAGTTCTAATGTATGCAAAACGGCTTTCGACAAGCAAAGGGCGTTATTCGTCCAAAGCAACTTACAGTGAGTGCCTTTAAAAAATAAAAATAAAAAAAAACTTGGACCCACCGATGCATTTGTTTAAAAGAGGCCTTTTTTCGTTCGTTTTGTGTCCCCTCCCTCCCTAGGGGTCGAAAACCAGCGTCTGGGCGGAAGAACGGTGGGGCCGGCTCCAAAGGAAAGGACAAGAAGTCCGGTGTCTGGCAGATTTGAGCCGCAGAAGGACTTTCAGATTTTTCGAATTGCGTTTTTGGAGCAGAGGAAAATGTGTTTTCAACCACGTTTTTTTTTGGGGGGGCGGGGTTTTTGGGGGGGGGCGGGGATGTAAATTTAATCAGCATTTTAAACCCCCAAATGTGAGTGACCAGGAATCGACGGCTTAAATTCACGATACAGCGTGGCAATTCAGTTCTAATGTATGCAAAACGGCTTTCGACAAGCAAAGGGCGTTATTCGTCCAAAGCAACTTACAGTGAGTGCCTTTAAAAAATAAAAATAAAAAAAAACTTGGACCCACCGATGCATTTGTTTAAAAGAGGCCTTTTTTCGTTCGTTTCGTGTCCCCTCCCTCCCTAGGGGTCGAAAACCAGCGTCTGGGCGGAAGAACGGTGGGGCCGGCTCCAAAGGAAAGGACAAGAAGTCCGGCACCGAGTCGGAGCAAGAGGTGGGCGCTCGGACTTGCCCGCCGGCGGCCGCGTGCCGGGGAAAAAAAGCCGCGGCTCATTGTTGTGTTCTGCTCGCGCTCAATTCAGGAGGACTCGGAAGACAGCGAGACGGAGGGGGACGAGGAGGACGGCTCCCAGTCCAGCACCAACCCGCAGGCCGCCACGCACTTCAACAGGTAATGGACACTGGTGGGCCCGCGTTGCCACGGCGCCGCCTTATCCGCTAGGCCGTACCCGCCTGATAGGTCGGAGAGGTATGCCGGCTGTTGCCTGTTGAGGAAAAAGTCCGCCGGAAGTGACTCGCGTACCGTATATATACCGCCGTCTATACGCGCATACTTACATGCCCTCCCCTGCACCCCCCCCGCAGCTCGGACGCGCCGCCCCAGTACATGCAAATGGGCAACATGGCCCCGGCACAGCCCCAGGGCACGGTGGCCTTCGCGCCGCATCCCTCCATGGTGAGCGTCGCGCCCCCTCCGCCAGCCCCGCCGCCGCACAGAAACGAGGAGGAGGACGAGGACGACGACGAAGACTATGACTCTTAGCTCTGTCTCCGCCCCCCAGCTACTCTTTGTCTCTCTCTCTCGCACACACGTGCACACACACACACACACACACACACACCGGTGCGCTCTTTCCGCGTTATTTTTGCGATTTTTGTTTTTTAAGTTGCCCGCGCGGGCGGCTGCTCTAAGCACAGGAGGGAGGGAAAGACTCTTCGTCACCGTGTGCCGGCAGAAGGACCCGCCCCCCCACCCTCCGAAGGCCGGCCGAAAGGAGACCGCCGCAGGAGAAAGGAAACCGGTTGTATATTATGCGTTTTAATTTTCTTTTTTCTTCATCTCCTTCTTTTTAAAGCAAGGCTTTTATTTGATTGTAGAGGAGAGTCCCGCGTGGAGTTTTCTTTTTTTACTTTTTTTTTTCTTTCCCAAACAAGTCAGTTGTTCTATTTTGACTATAAAAAAACAACGGCCATTATCACTGTTTTTTTTTTTTGTTTTTTTTTTCTGGCCACGAGCCCCTGGCGGACAGGACAGGTGTGGCTTGTGATGCCTTTTTTTCGTTCTTTTTTTTTCCCCCCCTTCTTCCCTTTGGCACTTTCCTTCCTTTCTTCACTCTCCGCGAAGGACCCCCCCACCCCCCCCCCCACCTCAGGTTGGCTGAGAAACCCGTAGATCTGTAAATGGTAGGGGCAAAAGCCAAAATGAAGCGTTTGGTGATCAGCACTTGTCGAAGGGACAGAAGGCGGTCATAATCTCTATATTGTATTACCACGTTATCGATTGGCCTTCCATTCTTGTGGGGGGGGGGGGGGGGGGGGCCCCCCCTCCCTCCTTCCCGGCTTACCTCTCGGGCAATTTTTTACGACCGGTCAGCCAGCCACCGCTTCTTTTTTTTTTTTTGGAAGTCGTTTCTATTTTTAATTCATGTTTTTTATCGGGGGGGAACTGTACACCTCCAAAACGGGATGCTGTTTTTTTGGCATTTAGACCTCCTTTATTTGTTTCGTACGACATTTTCCCCCTGAAATCCCCCCTCCCCCCCCGCAACCCCCATCAGAAGTGTCTCAAATCATGACTTTGTTTTTAAAGTTGTTTGTCCCCTATGATTTCCCTTCTGGCCATCCCCTCCCAATTTTTTATTTTTTTTTTTCATTTTCTTTTTTTTTTTTTTTTTTTTAACTTTTCTCCTTTATCTTAGATTGTTTTAGATGTATCCATGGAACGCAGAGTTGCAGCTCCCGTTTGTACGTCAGTCTGGGTATGAAATGTTTCCAAATGGACAGTGGACAGCTGTACTGTAAACTTTTAACATTCTTTTTATTTTGTATGGGTGAAATAAAGTTCATATTTCAATTTAACGCAGGCGACCCGTGTTCTCCGGTCTGTCGCGTTCTCCCAGGGGCTCGACCGCGCGACCTCCTTGGCTTTCTTTTGTTTTTTTTTTTCGCTTTTTCGTGTTTTGGAGAAAAGTTGCCCGTTTGTGCAGGTCACGTAAAATGGGTTGCCAATGAGTCATGCGACCTGACAGACGGCGGCCGGGGTTTATCCTCGGCATCGCATCCTCCCTCCTGGCGTTTAAATCAGATAAGCACAAGACAGTACACCTCTGTGGAAGCGTTTTCACAGAGAGAGGATCGTTACCATCATATATGCGC
>JAFBJU010000169.1:0-147792 GCA_016785305.1 Colistium nudipinnis
TTGACCCAAAACGTCATAGTATAGTATGTCGTCCAAAAATGTCAAAAAAAGAAAAAAAATTCAAAACATGCACAAAAACATGCCAAACGCTAAATTAAATGACTGAGGTGAAGACAAGTGAAAAAAGTGTAAAAAAACGTTTTTTTGCATGTCGTCCGAAATTTGACCAATACGTCATAGTATAGCATGTCGTCCAAAAATATCAAAATATGAAAAAAAAAAAAAAAAAAATCAAAACATGCATAAAAACATTTTGAAATAAGTGACTGAGGTGATTAAAAGTGAAAAAAGCGCAAGCACTGAGGTGCAGAAAAGTGAAAACGTGGGAAAAAAAATATTTTCAATATGTCTTCCAAAATTTGACCAAAAACGTCATAGTATAGCATGTCGTCAAAGAATTTCAAAAATGTCAAAAAACTTCAAAACATGCATAAAAACATGCTAAACGCTCAAATACTGTATATGACAGAGGTGAAGAAAAGTGAAACATAAATAGGTATGTTGGCAATGTGAAAAAATATGGCATAGGTGAAAAAAAGGGAAAAAGGTGAAAAACATTATATAGCATGTCATCCCAAAATGTATTTTAATTCCCCAATTTATAACATGTAGGAGCAAAAACAACACAAACGCCTTTCAACGACAAAGAGGTACGTTTCACAGAGACGGTCTCTTTTTTAGGACTTGTTTAACACCTTAAATGGCTTTGTGCAGCTGTTTCTAATAATAACTGTTACTTCATTTTAGAAATAATCAAACTGAGCGCGAAACAGGAGTTAGCAAGTCAGTCACACATCGGCTCAGTAATAAACATATAATCATCCAAACGCCAGTGAATGCACAAACCTGTGACAATATTATATTCCGTCTCTATACATATACACACACACACACACAGCAGAGTATACATTTCATGCAAATGGGGTGAAATCAGTGTGTCCAGTGTCAAATGACATTAAAAAACAAAAAGAACAAACACACACAGCATATAGTTATCAATGAAAATAAAAAGGCAACAACCTGACATTAAACAGCATCGGTGTGAACACATCAGCGGAGTCATAAACGAGAAGTGCCGGATTATAAAACGCAGCGAGCAATTTCACGCACACGACGGGATGATGCTGCGAGTCAGCCGGTAGGCCAAGCAGCTGACACAAACAGAACTTATTGTATTCATCATCATCTTCATCATCAGCCAAACACGTGTCACACACACACAAAACACACATACTGGAAATGGAGCTGAAAACGAGGAAGTGAAGGGCGGTGGTTGAGAAGACGAGCAGCATCGGGATAGCTAACGTTTCTGGTTGTTGTCAGCTCGCGCGCGCGCGCGCGCGCGCGCGAGCGAGAGAGAGAGAGAGAGAGAGAGAGAGAGAGAGAGAGAGAGAGAGAGAGAGAGAGAAGAGAGAGAGAGAGAGAGAGAGAGAGAGAGAGAGAGAGAGAGAGAGAGAGAGAGAGAGACGATGCTGTTCACTGCACACAGCACAGCACTGCACACAGCACGCCGTGAAGGTCAAAGGTCAAGGAGAATGATCGATGATAAAAAAATAAAAACGTAAATTGACTCGAATTGACTCGACCATCCTTGATTTATTTAAAAAGAAAAACAGAAAAAAGGCTGCAGCTCTACTCTCTCCCGAGAACGTTTGTGTCTCCAGGGAGACTTTGGTCTTTGGACTCACCCCGGTGGATCCCAGGCCTGTCCTCTGCCGGCTGCACTGGTGCATCATGGTCCAATAATCTCTGATCTCTGCCGACCTGCAGGGCAAAGACATTCTGACAGCATCTGGACACCACAAACTCGACTAAAGCAGTTACACAACTTAGGCACTCAGCCCAGATTTCATGTACCAGCATGTTTTTATTTTATTTCTTTTCACTGCAATATAATCAATACAAACCGCGTCAGATTCGGCGCGTTAATCACTTTCCCTCAGATTGACCTTCAATAATGCGATAAATCTGTGAATTTATTTTGAAATAAATATTTCACTCACGTTCCGTGTGACAGAGGAGACTTCATGAATCTTCCAGCTTCCTTTGAAGATGGATTGATTGATTGATTGATTGATTCCACTGTATAGCTCCATCAACGAATGGATGGAGGCCTGTCTGACCAAATATAATGTGGATTTGGTCAAACGTCTGGAAGAAAGTGTGAAAAGGAAATTCAACATGGACACATGGTAATGAAGAATAATAAATGTAAATAAATAATTCCAAATATTTGCAACAACTTACCCCGAAATGAAGTGAGAGATTGTTAGAAATGGGCCAGGGTAGTAAAAACATTGTGCGTAGTGACTGGTGTAGTGAACAACAACACGTGTCTGCGCTCAGTGTGAGTTACAGTCTGAATAAAGAGGATCAGCGGGAGAGGTTTGGAGAAGTTGTGCTGGATTGTTCGTGTTATGAAATAAATAAAATCCACTCCGAGTGGAACAAAGGCTCCGTTGTTTGCCACATTTGCTTCTTGTTCAGTGTCTCAAGGACATTTAGCCCCAGTGAGAGAATGGCCTTTGCAAAATACACTGTGTGCCTGCGCGCGTGCGTACGTACGTACGTAAGTGCCTGTGTGTGTGTGTGCGCGTGCGTGCCTGTATGTGTGTGTGTGTGTGCGTGCGTGTGTGCCTGTGTGTGTCCGTGTGTGCGTACGTGCCCGTGTGTGTGTGTGTGTGTGTGCGCGTGCGTGCCTGTGTGTGTGTGTGTGTGTGTGCGTGTGCGTGTGTGCGTGCCTGTGTGTGTGCGTACGTGCCTGTGTGTGTGTACGTACGCGTGTACGTACATATGCATGCGTACGTACGTGCCTGTATGTGTGTGTGTGTGTACGTACGAGTGTGTGCGTGCGTGCCCGTGTGTGTGCGTACGTGCCTGTATGTGTGCGTGCGCATGCGTGCGTACGAGCCTCTGTGTGTGCGTATGTGCGTGCGTGCGTGCCTGTGTGTGTGTGCGTACGAGCCTGTGTGTGTGTGTGTGTGTGCATGCGTACGTGCCTGTATGTGTGTGTACGTGCGCATGCGTGCATACTAGCCTCTGTGTGTGTGTGTGTGTGTGTGTGCGTATGTGCCCATTGGTACGTGCCTGCGTGTGTGTGTGCGTGTGTGCGTACCAGCCTGTGTGTGTGTGTGCATGCGTACGTGCCTGTATGTGTATGTGTATGCGTATGTGCCCATTGGTACGTGCCTGTGTGTGTGTGTGTGTGTGTGTGTTTCTGCTGCCACTTTTCAGCAGGATGACGAAACTGATTCCTTTGGATCCACGGGATCTAAAAAAGCAAATGTGTAATGAATGAATGAAATAACCCTGGCTTTGCGATACAATTTCAAACTCCGACGTGCACAACGACTCCAACCAGCTCATGTGGTGAGAAACCAAAAGACGGAGAGGACACCGAATCCTCAGCCGCGGTCGGGACGGAGAGGAATAGTTCCAGGGAATATTTCCAGGAATAATTCCAGTAATGGACGATGGGCAGTGGCCGTCCTTTGGAGAATAACTCCAAAGTATGATTCACTATTATTCACAGAAGCTTTTATTGCAGAAACAGAGGAGTGAGTGTTCCTGACCTGGCACAGGACACTATCTGGGGCGACAAACTCCAGAGGTGTGCGTCCACAGAGACGCACCCTGGCGACAAAAAAAAAAATAAGACTCAACACAATCTGGCAGCACATTCTTTGGTCATCTGAAACCCACATTAAACGCACTTGGATCAGATTGATGTTCAGCTCGTTGGGCGTAGACAATTTACAACACATGCATGGCAATAATCAACATTTAAAACAGAAGCACATGCACACAAAGGCAGCGAAAAAAAACAAGCGATAACAAGGTGATGTTTTGAGGCCTGCTGCCTGTGAAAGGCACCTTCGAGGAGGAAGGAACTGGCCTTACATCATTATCATATCTTTTGGCTTCCTGTTGCTTGTGCCCCTGTCAGATAGAGCAGAGAGAAAGCTGATAGGCCGCTCAGATGATCGTCCTCTGCAGCTTTATCTGCACGCTCGGGAGTTCGGGTTTCAGGGGTCACAGAAAAAAATGCAAACTTTTTAAGGGCCTCTAACGTATAAAAAAAAAATATATATATATATATATTAAAGCTTATTTGTAACATATAAACATGAAAGTGAGTAAAAAAGATTGATCTATAAATCTATAATATCATCAGGGTTATGGAACGTTGGGTTGAATATGTCTTTGTTCCAATTAAGTATATAAAAAAAAAAAATCTAAATCATCTTTTAAGGTGAGCATCACATTAACGACGGGTTAAATTACCGGAGTACACTGTGAATATTTTATGATGTTTGTGGGCAAATTATGGATTAAAAAAAAAGAAGGGGGAAATAGTCCAATACAAAACACCATTTAACTTGAATGGCCCAGACACGTCATAGAAAGAGTGAATATGAAATGTAGGAGGATTATTATCATCACAAAGTGTATCGAAGAGAGAAGAGGGGAGGAAAAAAAAAAGAAAAAAAAATGAAACGCTCTGTAGTAGCAGCAACGCAACAAACAGCAGCTCAGCCTCCGCTGCCCTCTTCTGTCAGACACGGACACAATCATAACTAATAAGAAACACAGGGATGAGCGCATCCTGTGTGTGTGTGTGTGTGGGTGTGTGTGTGTGTGTGTCACCCCCGCCCCGAGCCGAGGTTAAACCAGAGCACTCGAGGACTGAGTGTGATTTATTTCTATCAGTGGCTCTGAGTGCCCCCCCACACCGTCCCCCCGTCCTCCCTAAATGACAAGAGCATCATTCATGGTATTTGCAGAGCCACCGTGTCGGCTGCTGAGTAAACTCCTGGCACCGGGGCGGCTGTCGTCCTATTTACAGGATTTCTTTGGCTCTCGGTGGTTTTGGGACTCTGGATCATTTAAGGTCTCGTCCCAGAGTCACAGAGACGATTTGTCCATTTTTTTTTCAGTTGGTGTTCCAAGCCCTTCAGTTTCCTTCAAACCAGAACGCTGAGACAGGAACCCGTTTTAAAAAGATCAGTTTACACACAATTGGTTTGACAGCCGAGTCGCCATGGAAACACAGTCAGTTACTTTTTTTTTTGTAAACTCTCCATCAAACTGTATTTTTTCTTTTACTTCCCTTTTCTGAGTTTTTCTTCACCCTTGTTGAGGGTGAAGAGCTGAGGATTTTTTTTTTTTTTTTTTTTTTATAAAATTTGATCTATTAGTTGACCTTGCTGACCTTGACCTGTTTCCATCAGTTTGGAATGGAACCCGTCACCATCGTTACATCATGTGAAAACAGGTGTTTAGGTGTTGGGATGGGAATAAAATCCAAGATCATTCCCCCTTACTAATAAAAACTATTTTGAAGCACATTACCCTAGTAATATTTAAAAAAAATATATTATGAAGGCCAATTAATTTTTTTTTATACCATTGCTGTTTTTATATATATATATATATTTTTTTACAACTAAAAATATGAATGGAGGATTATTGCAGGCCTCTTGTTTTTCCGCTCTGAACGGTTCTTTGTGGGTCTGAATTCCCAAACACGAAGTTCGACTCTCAGATCACAGAACTGGCATCAGAGCTGGATATGTTGGATTTGCTGATGTTCTCCTTCCCGAGGCGTCACTGTTCTCTCCACTTTGATATGTGGATGAAATGAATAACACGGGTTGAGACACGCCCCCCCCCCCCCAAAGCCTATTTCCTTGCCAGATTTTGGTTTCTTTGCCAGAAGAACTTTATTCAACGATGCACTGTACACAACAATTTCTATGGCAATGTACTAACATCTGACATTCTGATAAATAAATAACCTCAGAGGATGCTACAGACTATATACACTTCTTCGGCTGGGCAAAGCTGTTATGGCTGGCATAAAAAAAACAAAAATAAAAGATATAAAAACCCCGCGGGGAGGGATGAGCCACATAATAATAAAACAAATGCTCCACTCCAAGCCCTGTTGTCAGAGATTTTAATCCTGGCACGTTAAAAACGAAACCTTTAACATTTCACCAATGAGTCCTGATTGGAAAAAAACCTCAATGAAGTCCATGTGAGTTCATCTTCTCCCGCTTAAATACCCTGAAGACAGGTCAGAGCCGCCATGGCTAAAACGTCTCAGATGATTTGGTAAGAAAAAAAAAAAAGTAAAAAAAAATCTTCGGTGACGCCTCGTCTTTGATGGACGTCCCCGGAGCTTAGTCCCAAAAAGTAAAATATGGAAGAGTTTAAAAAAGATCTTAGAACAGACGTGTTTAGTCTATTCCTGACGCATTTGTTGAGCGGTCATCGGTTTTTCAAAAACAGCAAGTTTTCCCCCAAAAAGCCCCAAAAACAATCCACGGTGGTATAATCTGAGGACATGTTGCATTGTGGGTCGTCGGGGACCACAGTTTGTCCCGTCTGATTTGGTCACACGTGCGTTTCCTGTTTGAAATCACACACCACCGCTGTGGCCTCACAAATAAAACACAACAACTGGCGTATCCGCTTACAGCCCCGGCCAAACAAACACACAACGGCCAGTTGTTCTGATAAACACACAACGTCCAACACGGCTCCACTGAGACACTGTTGTCGTCGACATGATTGAAAATGAGCACGCGCGTCCGCGCCCTCCGTTTTGGGGCGCATCACGTCCAATATGTGCTGCATTTTTTTTTCTTTTTATCCTGTGAAAGCTTCCTGGCCTGCCAGGCCAAATTTGAGAGCAGAACAAAACACAATGAAATATCAAAATCAGCCGCTTCATCGAGACCCGGCAGGAGCAGGTTTCATCTCTCCTCCGGCTGAAAACGACGCCTGAGGAACAGAGGCCAGGGGAAAAAGCGAAAGCGCGGCTTCAAATGTAGTGTTCGATCTGTGAGACAAAAGTGCGGGGAAGAAATGCTGCGTCGCATAATGTCGCACAGAGGACAGATGTTGGTGTGCGGCTGGCAGGCCAGTGGGGGCTGCGGCTGGCATGCACATTCATACGGCACACTTTAAATACACTGGAGCAGAGACTTGCCGTCTGTTTCCAGAACACAGCTGTTTACCAGCGTCCATTTAAAAGACATTTAAAAAACACGCACGCACACACACACACACACACACACACACACACACACACACACACACACACACACACAACTGGTCCTTCTTGAGAATGTCCCCAAACCGTCCGAGTGAAGGAGCACGCGCGCACACACACACAAAGTATAAACAATAGACGGCAGCAGCAGGAAATCAGACTGAAACCGTCCAACACATCTTGAGCTAAAAATCGAATACAATATCGAAGTGGACACGACACGAAATGTGAAAAAAAAAAAAAAAAAAGTAGGCGACAAATATTAAAATTAAAATCTCCAGTGCTGAAGTGAAGTCCCGTTCTCAGGTTGTTTTTTTTTTGTTCTGTGACCTTGTGGACTCTTAGGTCAGATTTTTTTTTTTAGGCCTGAACAGATTATTGGTGTTGAGGTATGTAGTGAGGAGAGGGGGGGGATATAAGCCCCCCTCCGCCACCCCCCGCTCCGAACACTGGGGGTCTGTGGCGGAGCTGCGTACAGAGCTGCGATTCTGCCACCTCCACAACAGCTACCTTCTTTTCCTCATGCTGGTCTCCAGGCGGCCCAGTTCCTCGTAGGACTGGTAGAAGACTTCCAGCTCGCTGCCGCCCCAGCCCCTCCAGACACACAGGCACCACTCCGTGTTTTCCTTGCGAAAGCCGCACACAACCGTGTCCTTTGCCACCAGTGCTGCCTCCTCCAGGATCCTGGGAGAACAGGGGGGGAGAGAGAGAGAGGGGGAGGGAGGGGGTGAGGCCCGGGATCGATCTGATGGAGCTGGAGTTGGTGTGGGACATCTCTGTAATTAGCTTTTCCTGGAAGCCGGTCGGAGGAAGCCGCCGAGGATACTGGAAACACTGTTGGTCGAAGAGCTGGCAAAGAATATTCCTGCCCCACTTTTTTCTCCCAGAAAGAAATAATAACGTCAAGTGGTTTTATACTCAAAGTTTCCTTTTTTTTTTTTTAACTCTTTGGATTTACAGTGGCGGTGACAGAGAGCATTCTGGGAAGGAAGCGGGGTGGCTGCTGGTGTGTCCCCCCGGAGAGCAACCACCCGCGTATTATGCAGAACAACCCTGAATTATGTTCTTCCATTGTTGTTTCATCTCGGCGAGGTGTGTTATTATCCTCTGCTGCTCTGATGTACAGCCGCGTGATAACCGGAGCAGGAAGATCACCGAGACCAACGCACACACCCAGGAAATCATAACTGAACCATAAATAAGTCGATTTTTAATGTGCAAAATGCCTCATTCGCATATTGTCCAGTATTTCATGGAACCTAAAGAAAACCGGCAGCTTTCCAGAAAAATAAAAGCCCACAGGCCCCATGACCTCTCCCTTGACCTCCGCTGTGACCTCCCAGCATG
The DNA here is from genome assembly GCA_016785305.1 of Colistium nudipinnis. Lineage (NCBI taxonomy): Eukaryota > Metazoa > Chordata > Actinopteri > Pleuronectiformes > Rhombosoleidae > Colistium > Colistium nudipinnis. The sequence goes on from JAFBJU010000169.1 coordinate 8,408, forward strand.
CCGCCTCGGTTACAGGTGCACCATGTAATAACTGCTTATTAAGGATCTGACTTTAGGTAGCCCTTTTATTGCCTGTTGCTAAAAGGCTCACACAGAAGTCCCCCTCTCTCTCTGCAGAGGACCAGCTGCTGGCGTCTTTATAGAAATAATTACAGACTCGGCCGAGCACCATAAGTACACGATGAAGGATCCTGCTACGCTTTATTGAGGCTGCATCGGTGAATGAATATATGACTCCACGGCCCCTGTCCTCCCCCGGCTGAGACTACTTCAAAAAAACCAAAGCTCATATTTCAGCTGCAGGCAGGTGTGAGGCAAACGCACAACTCACTCAGACCCTTTCAATGTTAAGAGAGAAGAGATTCCTCTACGTGTGTACACACAAATAAAAAGATAAGGGTGTGTTTCAAAATAAAAACAGCAAATCACAAGTTCTCACATGATTCATGGCAAAAGAAAAAATATTTTAAAATCTCTATTATTGAATAATAATAATAATAATAATAATTATTATTATTATTATTATTATTATTATTATTATTATTATTATGTGCACATATTGCTGCTAATATTGCTAATAATAATACAAATAATACGACTAAAAATAATAGCAATAACAACAATAATAATAATATTAATAATATATAATAAAAATTCTACACTCTATACTGTGACCGGTTTATGTTTGATATTTTTCAAAAACACAAACTCATGCATGAACTTACCCCATCGAAGAGCATCCAGGTGGACTGAGGACGGCGATGACACGCCCCATCAGCTGATCGCCGTGCAACTGCATCTCAATCACCATCACGTCACCTCCACGCCTGGCAGACGCCAAAAAAGACAACATTTTCAGTCACATGTGATGATGACAACCAGATGGTCATATGCTGTATGTGTCATACATGTGTGCTGGACAGTTTATTCCTTTTTCCTTAATGATCTTGTTTAATTTCTGCAAGTTTTTGGATATAAGCATCCGTGTGTTTGTGTGGATCGTACCTGGGGATCCACAGAGTCCCGTTCACCGGCAGCACAGTGAAGGCCTGCAGCTGAGGCAGGCTGGGGTTCACGCTCGCCGCCAGCTGCCTCTGGACGTCGGCCGCTCCATCCTGCTCTGAGGGCGTCACCACGGGGACGCTGAGATTGCCCGACGCGCCGGGGTCGGCGCATTCCGACCCCTGCGTCTCCACGGAGCAGGTGGACGATACGGAGCAGTAGTCTGTCAGCGAGTCCTGGTGCTGGATGATCTGAGTGCCCGCCTCCTCGCTGTAGATCAGCGTCACCTCGCCGTTCATCCGCCCCACGTCGTCCTCCTGGTCCGGGGTCTTCAGGTCGGCGGCCGTCGTCGCAGTGGCGCCGGCGGGGCGCTGCACGGTGAAGACGTCCCGCAGGGGAATCACGTCCCCACAGCTGGAAACCAAAAGATTTGGAAAAAAAAACGTAATTACATTTCAACTTCCACTTTAAACAGCTTCCATGTGCAATGATTCCATTATGCGAGAAACAGGAGGAGATTCAAATCCTGCTGCTGCTGGTTGTGTTTCACTGCAAATCAGATTATTGAGTCAAAGCTGGAAAAAGAGACGAGAAGCAAAGCACACAGCCTGAAATGCTGCACTTAAAAGTAAAGAACCAGATTTGAGGAGCTACTGCAGACTTGGAGCTGCTGAAAAAAAAAAAAAAAATCCTGGAGGATCAGGTATCTTTATTACTGTAAGTCCTACCATAAACGTTTCTGTCCTTCCGAGTTAAGTTGTGCAGAGTAATAAGACAGTGCACACAGACCCAGCTGAGTTTGAAATATTCCACTCACCAGTACTTGGCACAGAGCTGGTAGGAGGCGGCGTGGTAGAGCAGCAGGGTGTTGGTGTGGTCGTCCAGGGTCCAGGCGGCCTCCTCGCCCCACAGGCAGAAGCTGGTTGCCATGGCGACGATGGAGGACGGCGGGCCGTAGGGCTCCAGCCTCTGAACGGCGCCGAGGCTCAGGCAGTCGATGACCAGCACACCCGGGCCGTTGGAGAACCATAACTGATGACATCATGCACCGCATCATCCGCGATGCATTTTTTAATTGTTTTTAGTTAATGAGCCAGAAAAGATGGTCATTCCTCAACAGCTGCACGCTCACCTGGGATCCACTGCTGACCAGAGCCATGCACCTCACCGGGTAGGGTCTCTGTCTGGGATCGGAGTCCTTCAGATCGAACACCGTCTTGTTCAGGGTGTGCGAACACAGGTAGGTCTCCCCCTCCAGAGGCAGGTCCTCCACCAAACTGTACACGGCCACCAGACCGTCAGACATGCCCGCAAACACTCGGCCCAAAGTCTGCACGGGGGGAGGAGAGTCCACATTTTAGTCATAAGACTGTCAAAATGAAACGTTTGGCAATGCAACAACTGAACAAATAGATAAATAACTTCTGACTGGCGGAGGCAGAGAAAACACACTGACTCTAATTATGATCGGCCGCAAAATTCCTCATCCCCACTTGATGCTGGAAGAAAATTTATGGACAGCTTTTCATCGCTATAAAAACTGTGGACATGTACTCACACAAACGCAATCCACCTAAATCCAAAAATCCAGCTTTGTTGTGTCCAAGCACGTGCCTGAACACATTCAGACACAGGGTTATAAATTGTGTCATCATCGTTGATCGTGAAGTCCTGTTGAAGATGCCAGGAAGAAGACGGGATATATGGCCTGCGTGAGCAGACACACTTTCCTGCACACGGGGTGATTATTTACAAGCCTTTCCCTGATCACGGTTTGCAGAGTTTGGAGCCCCACAGCTGATCACACCTGGATTCAATCAGCGACACTTCAAAAGGGAACCGGGGCTCCTCCGCACTTACGACTGGTAGCAGGGTTGAGGGGTCAAAGGTCAGAGGGGGGGGGGGCGGCGGCGGTCCGGGCCATAAAAAACACTTTTCCCACAAAAAGTATTCTTTGGTGCAACACACTCACGGTCACGCTGCTGGCGCTGAGTTGTGTTAGGGTAATTATGAGTGACAGGTCAAGCGTTTATCTTTCATGGTGGGTGGGAGGAGTGGAGTGGGGGGCACTGATTATCGATTTAAAGCTCTGACCCTGTGGGAAGAACATCCTTTTGTTTTTTTTTAAGATTGAGAAACAGAGGTGCAGCGGTGTGTGTGTGTGTGTGTGTGTGTGTGTGCGTGAGTGTGTGTGTGTAGGTGTGTGTGTGTATGTGCGTGTGTGCGTGTGTGTGTGTGTGTGTAGGTGCGTGCATGTGTGTGTGCGCGTGTGTGTGTGTAGGTGCGTGAGTGTGTGGGTGTGTGCGTGTGCGCGTGTGTGTGTGTGCGTGGGTAAGTGTGTGTGTGTTTGTGTGTGTGTGTGTAGGTGTGTGTGTGTAGGTGTGTGTGTGTGCGCGGTGTGTGTGTAGGTGCGTGAGTGTGTGGGTGTGTGCGTGTGCGTGTGCGTGTGCGTGTGCGTGTGCGTGTAGTCGTGATCTAACCTGCTCTGCTGCTGGCACAGGGAACAGACACGTGATGATGGCTGGGCAGGAGAACTGTTTCTGGGGTTGGCTGAGTGGACACATGTCCTTCAGACCGTAGATGAACACCTCCTGATCCTACGACGAAGAATAAAAACTCAATTTGTGCACATGCACTGCAACAAATACAAATTCTCGGAAAACATCCAATAACCGAGAGACCCTAATGTATGCATCCAGCTGAAAAAGGAAGGTGCCAACTCTCAGACAGTTAACATAACAAATGGCAGATACAATGATAGAGAATAAGAGAAGCTGGTTGTTTTATACTAGTTATGTAAATGTGATGTGCGTTGTTGTGTACCTCAGTGGCCACCCACAGGGTGTTACACATCTTCATCTGACTGCTGATCCTGCTCCCGGGGCAGGACATCCTCTTCACCTCCAACTGGCCCTTCTCCACATTCACCACACTGTAGTTCCTGCACACACAGCCACACACACACACACAAAAACACGCACGCACGCACGCACGCACGCACACACACACACTGTTACTTGGACATCCTCATGTGTTGTTATATTTGTATGCCAGTTTTTTCCACTGCATTAATGCGTTTCATTATGAATTATGTCGTCGCTGTATGGTAAATGCATTCAAATGAATGAGGTGACGCCGACCTGTCGTCTTTGTCTCCGCTCCAGAACACGGCGCTGTGTCCCTGCAGCTGCGACAGGAAGAGCTGAGAGTGGCTGTCACACGGCAACACGTACCGGAGGCAGGGGAAGCTGGGCTCCTGCATCTGCCTCACACACTGCATGGCCACGGGCCTCTGCACGCACGCGGACACACGCACACACAAAGACGGGCACACACAAACACACAAGGGCACACACACGCGGACACACACACACACAAACACGGGCACACACAAACACACACGGGCACACACACGCGCACACACACAAACACGGGCACACACAAACACACACGGGCACACACAAACACACACAGGCACACACACGCGCACACACAAACACGGGCACCCACAAACACACAGGGGCACACAGAAAGAAAGGCACACAAACAGACACACACACAAACAAACTATTCAATACATTTTATATTTTTTGCCATCCAAATGGCATTTATATTTCTATTAGCCATCTGGGGGGGGTGGGGGGGCGGGGGGGCTCACCCTCTCAGGCTTGGTGTCCCAGCACTCCATCAGCAGGCCGTGCAGGCAGTGGAACTGAACCTCCTCCGGGCTGCCCAGCACCGGTCGGATGCCTTTGGAAAGTTTCTTTGCGATCTGAAGCTGGTGGTGTCCCAGCGCCGGCCTCCGTCCTGACAGCAGCTCATAGAGCACCATCCCATAGGAGAACATGTCCACCTTAAAGACAGAGTGTAAGTGAAAAAAAACCCTAGAGACCAACTCCCCTGTCTTTAGCAGCTCCTCCTCGCTGAAACCCTAATTTCAAATGTAAAACCCTAACAGGGGGCTCAGAATAGGGATGAGAACCCAGATTCCAATTTGTCGATGGCAAGTTAACCATAATTGCTGCCATACAACATTATTAGGGAGGGGGAGGGGCCTTGGGAGTTTTACCTCAAACAGAAGTCATTGTTCCTGACCATTAACCTTGTATAAAATTGTATTTATTTATATTTATTTTTAAAACTCCTGATTAAAAACAAATGTATTTTTTTGTTATATTTAAGCAAAGGCGATCTTTTTTTTTTTTCCCCCGCATTCATCTCGTCCTTGAAGCTCTTTTATCGGAGGACCGAAAATACTGGAGTGGATTCCAGGGTCAGAGTACTGGTGCACAGATAGTGAGAGGAATACCCAGAATAACTGCAGAGGTAAACAGGGGAGCGACGCCAAAAAACACTCAGCTACTTCTGAGCTGACATCATCAGCGGGCAGTGGCTCCAGAAACACTCGAGATCTGAGCTGTGGCGACAACTCATATAAGGACGTGCCGTCCACCTCGGTTTAGATAAGTTGAGAGACAAATTCTTCATTTTGTCCTAGAAAGACAAGGGGACATCACACTTATACTAGTTAAACAACAAATGTATCTTTTATATCTTACTTTCAGGGTCAAATTTTAGGGCAATGAGTTTGGCCTTCAAATTTCTTAAATCAATCCTAGAACATTTCAGGCACTTATTTAAATCGACCTACTCCCCAAGAAAATTGAAAATAAATCTCTTTTTAATGTCTAATGTTGTGGTATTTATCAGCCCCAACCTTGAAGGCCGGACCGTGAAAAATATTTGGGGTTTGGGGCTGTGGGCCAGGAGGTGGATCAGAACCTGAACTCATTGAAAAGGACTTTGATTTGGTCCACAGTGTCTTCGCTCCACATGCCAGGGTGTCCTCCGAAGCACAATTTGCCCCAGATGAAGCATTCATGTGTCCAGGCCACAGTGGCCAGCCAAACATCAGCTTTCCATAAAAGTGTTGATTCGTGCTTTGACTGTCACGTCCCCGTTCATTTTTTTTTAATTGCTCAAAAATAGTGATAACATCGATTCACAGGAATATATTGTAGGCATCATTAAACGCCCCGCGTCAGATCCTGCACACGCGAATACACATGTTCCACTTCTCCTGGAGAGACTTTCACAGCTGGCTGGCAACTCAACAGCCGTGAAGCTGCTTTTCATTTATTCCCCCCCCCCCCTTTTCTTTTTTTTTCCTCTTCACTCCTTCCCCACTCGCTCCATCATTTATTCTCTCTCCAGCCTCTGTCAGCATCTCATTAAAATAGTAAAACCTCATCAGAAAGTGAAATTAACACCTAGGAGAGGCGCAAGGGGTTTTGATTGGCCGGGCTAAGTGGACTCTGTGGGAGACGGGCTGATGAATAAAGGTTGGAGGCTTAGAGTCCTTCTTTTTTTTTTTTCTCTCTCCCCTTTGAAATCGTCCTCTACAGAGGCAGAGAGCGGTGAAACAGAAAACCTGCGTAAAGCTGGCTTCCCCGGAGAGAAGAGGAGGCTTCCTGGGCCAATTCCCACGTTATAGTGTTGGAGTAACTGTCAATCACGAGGATTCACCAGTGGACGTCAAATCACAGATAATCATTCAACAATTTGGTTTGCTCTGTTAAGTATATATTTTTTCAATTTCGTCATAAAGATAACAAAGAAAAATATGAAGGATATAGCTTGATTTTGTGCTTTCTTCTTCAATGTGGCGATTTATGTCATTCTAAATCAGACATAATTGGAAATTAGACGTTGCTTTAAGCTACTGTGATTTCATTGAATTCAATTTTCAATTTTAAGTGTTTTTTGGTTTTTTAAGACTGATTATCAAAACAGATTTAAAAATACAGATAATGAGGGAGTATTTTTTTTTACTTGCCCTTACGTACACTGGATCGTAGGAGATACTGAACCTTGCTTTTGGACTACAGTACCCGCTGTTGAGAATAAAAAAAAAAAAACATGAAAACTCAGGTTTTTCTTTGCTCAGATGTTTCGTGCTTTGAATCAAAGGTCTGCTGATTATGTTTGGAGGAAATGTTCCTGTGTGTCTTCTTGTCTTTCGGAAACTTTGAACATTTGACACCAATTACATCTAGGCTATATTTAAAAAAGAAAGGGACATTTTTTTTTTTTGCAAAGTAAAGTCGATAAAATGCTTATTTTTTTTTTTTTGCGACTACGGCGAAAGGAGTTTGAGCTCAGTTTTTGTGCGGCTATAAAAAGGTAGCGAGTCCAAAGTAAAACCAGCAGCACGCTTCTCTTCTTCCTTTGCTCTTAAAGCAAACACATGGAACCAATCAGACAGTTGGGAGACATGCTGCAGAGAGGAAGTAGCCCGTCAAAACAATCAGCCCACCAACTGTAAATCCTCCGGGGCGAAAAGCGCAAAAGACACCGAGGGCTATTTCAATCCCGGCACCTTCTGCTCTAACGGAGACCATCGCAGTCCAGAAACACCGAAAACTCCCACGCTCTGCGAACACACCGCAGAGAGTGCATAGTATTCATTCTACATGTGTTCCATGTTTGCGTCTCCATCCAGACTTTCAGGAGTGATTGAGATGAAGGAATAAAATCCCACTGATCCGCGGGACGGAGGCCGTGTTGGAACACACCCCGGTGCAGTTTGTTTTGAGATAATCCTTCTGTCTTCAGTTTGGAATGCAGACCACGAGAGGCATGAACATAATCTAAATAAAACATTGCGCGGAGGACGGGGGACGTTGATAACACTGTCTGCAAAAAGTACGTCAGAAATACAAGAGGAAAAGGAGAAAAAAAAACAAAAAAAAAAACGAGTTGACTCAAACCTCGCCGATGAGCAGAAATCCTGACTGCACAGGAAGTCAGGAATAATATACAGTTTTCTTTTCAGATTTGGTCAAATGCATCAAAACTTAAGCAAAATTATTTAGGTCTTGCAGAGAGATCACCTGAAAACATCCAGCCCTTGCAGAGTAGGATTTTTCACCAATTTAGGATCACTTTTTTTCTACTAATGTAAACTCAAATTAAAACTTGGCATTTAAATGAAGTGGCTATTCTGAACAATAGTATTAAATGCAAACTGTCCAAAAGACATGAGACTCATGAGAAAGATACTCATGCTCCTTATTGTGGGGTTAAGATGTTGTGCTGGTACCTTTTCATCGTACACGATCCCCGGTCGGACCTCGGGAGCCTGGTAACCCGGGGTGCCCTCCACGCCCAGCGCTCCCTCGCGGAAGGATTGTCGAGAGATGCCGTAGTCAGACAGTTTAATGTTGACCGGATCCTTCACCTGAAAGAAGACACGGGACGGAGTTGATGAGCTGGATGAGATCTAGAATGTCTATATGCCTCTTACAAAATGGTGTCTGTTCGCAGGTTTCATTGAAGCATTTCAAAGGTGCTCTAATTATATATAATAATAAAAAATTATAATAAATTAAAAAATATATTAAAAAATTAAAAAATTAAAATGTGCAATAAAAAAAATACAAAAAAACGGTATAAATGAATATTGAATATAAACCAAAATCATAAACAGGATAAGGATTGCTTATTGCAATGGACACACAGACCTGCAGAGACCAAACCAGGATGTTGTCAGATTTGAGGTCACAGAAGATGATGCTCTTCCTGTGCAGATACGCCAGTCCTGCTGCGATCTGATACGCAACTCTGAAGGTCAGCATGTGACCCAGGGGCATGTATTTGGATCCTACGAATATGGAAAAAAAAAACATGAAATATTTACGTTTTAAACAATATAGAAACAGCCAAGAGTTGAAGATGTAAATCGCACGATGAATCTGGGTGCACACGCCTCTGTCTTTGCGCTTCTCCTCCAGCACGGTGTTGAGGCTGCCCAGCGGAGCCAGCTGCAGGGCGAAGCACAGCGGGTGGATGCTGATGCCCACCAGGGACACGATGCACGGATGCTGGAGAGAGTGGAGCATGCCAGCCTCCTGACGAAACTCCGAAAAGCTCCGACAGGCGTCTGCGGACTGCAGGTGTTTCACCATGGTGTCTGGAAAAAGTTAGAAAATGTAGGTAGATATATATATATATATATATAGATATACTGTGTATATATATAAACGGGGTATACAATTATATTATAATAGATATTAATATTAATATTAAGTTACATTTGTGTGCGACAAAGTCAAACTGTCCCATGCAAAAACATTTTTTTTAACCAAATCATTTCACTGAACTTCACTTTCTGGGGTGGCATAGAAAATAAATTATTGGGATATATCCGAAAATATTTGTAAAATGTTTCTTCATAAACAATTCCAGGTTCTGGCTGCTGTGCTGATGCTTGGCAGGTTTAATGTTTACCATGTCCACTGAATGAATTCAGTGTCCCCCCCCACTTCCATTTTTGCCAATTAGCATTAAAGAAATTGTTAATGGGAATATTATGAGTTTTGCAGGCGTTTTTTATTATTATTACATAAATGCTGGTGGAATGCGTTAATGATACGATGAAAAAACAGTCTCCATCTGAAAGACCTCAGTTTTCATGAGCTTCTACATCCAAATTCTGGGTCGTTTTTTTTCAAGTTTTGAATATTGATACCACTCAATGATGAACTGGTGATTGCGATACAAAAAATCCACAATCTGGATGGATTTTGCAGACTACTTGAGACTTTTTCTTTCCAGGCTTGTTACTCATAGCATTAACATTAATTATCAAAAAAATAATTGAAATTTATGTCCTTACGGCTTTATGTGTTTATCCACTTGCCCTGTGTGTACGCGTCTGTGTGTGTGTGTGTGTATATATATATATATATATATACTGTATGTATATGTGTGATATATATTCATTTCATGAAATTAATGTCTGTGCATTTTGCCAACTTCAGAGTCTAAATCTTCTGGCAATGTGTAAAACAAACTTTCAAAACTTTCGAATTTTAGAATACGCTCTTTCACTGCTGCGGTTCAGGATATAGAAGATATGTTCATAAAATGACCTACAGCCATATAACATTACCTACAGCCCCTCCGCAGCTACCAAAGTATTATAAGAGAAGAAGACGAGGTCTTGCGTACCGGTGCCGCTGAAGATGCTCTGCTGCCTACACTTCTTGAAGTGGAAACGTTTGATGGCCACGGGCTGGTCCCAGTATCTGGCTCTGTAGATGATGGTCCCACTGCCGCCCTGTCCCAGGATGTTTCTCTCCTCCTCGGAGTACTCCAGCTCGGCCTTCTCCAAGAACAGCCTGACACACGCAAACACACACTTTGTGTTTATTTTGAAGTCCCAAACCTGCAGCACAGACATTTTTGAAGGAATCGATGGGTTTGCTCTCTAGCTCCCAGAGCTGAGGAACATATCAGTTTCATCTCTGTGGGACTAATACAGAGATAGAGTCAAGGCAGTAAGTCCACAGTGAGATGACACTTTGGAACTTTATTACATTAATTTTTTAAATATTGTCTGATTTTTATCAAAGCGGCAATTATAAACAATTCTTTAAAGTAGGACACCTCACCAAAATAAATTATAAATGTTTTTTGTAAAAAAAAAATAAAAAAAGATCTGAGTTTAATCCAAGATATTCATTTGTCACTATTAAACAAACTGACGTCTCAGTATCATCCACAGGCCTCTGATGTGCAGCTTTAACTACAGGGACACCATTAATCAATCGAGAATAGGGTTTAAATGAGCTCCAGCCCTTCCGTCTGAATGGTGACACAGTTTAGTGTTGACTCTGGAAATGGTTTCCTTCAAGGCAAAAAAACCATGTGCACATAAATCTGCACGCACATTAAAGTAAATGTCAAAACTCAGTTTTAAATTTTATATCCAGAGAAGAGACGTTGCGAGTAGATCGTCAGAGCGGTTCCACATCTCAGTTTCTTTAAACCACAGTGCACTTCCCAAATGATAACAAAACATAAAAAAGGTTAATGTGACATATTTCATGATTGATAGTAAACAATGAATGTCCCCCAAGTGACCAAAAACACACAATGATAATGAAGTATGATAAAAGGTTCTCCCCCTTGAGTTCATTCACTTCTAAATATTGAGAAATCTCCAGAGTGATTAATGGTGGGGAGCATGTTCCAAAACCATCGCACGTCTTATTTTAGGATCGCATGTCAGATTTAATAGTTCACTCCAGATGGTGGGTGAATAAAACACATGTGTTTGTTGTTTAAAACCACATGTTTATAATAATAATAATAATAATAATAATAATAATAATAATAATAATAATAATAATAATAATAATAATAATAGTCAAATAATAATAATAGTTAATAATCTAAACTCAATGTGCTGGACCAACCAAGCTGCCAGTACCTGCTGATGGTACCGTGTTCAAACTTGTATCTATCTCGACACATTTGTGAGTTACACAAATATTTGGAGGAGCTGTTAAACAGCGCAGGCTCATGAAATCTCTGCTGCAGCAGAGATGGAGATGAGCTTGCGCAACTGACCGCCCCACAACCACCTCCACCCCTTACACTGCATACACAATGTGTCACTTTACTTCGTGGTATGCGTGTGTATGGTGTGCGTGTGTGTGCGTGTGTGTGCGTTACCCTTGAGTCCTGACAATACATCGACAGATGCTGTATCTGAAAACTCATTATACAACCAAAGCCTTGGAGAGCTGCTGGCTGTCACAGGGTGTTTGTGTGTGTGTATGTGTGCAAGTGTGTGTGCGTGTGTGTGTCTGCGCTCTGTGTGAGTCATACTGCTCCTGTGTAGTGAGTGTGGTGGAAGGACCAGTGATTCTGTCCTGTCAAACCAGTGGCAGTCTCCTCACAGACATGAGTGACCTGTCTGCCATTAAAGGAATTTCCTGAAGTGTATACAAGCTTTCTCTTTTTATTTATTTATAATAAACCTTTTTATTTGGTCCAAAAAATGACTTCATGTGAGAATTATTATCATTTTTGGTTATAAAGTATATTAATATGATCATTTTTGTTAACCCTAACTATCATCATTCCACCTGGGCATTGATAATGTGATTTTTCATCCTCAATATGCACTCGAGTGGTTTGGTTTCCAGCCCACGAAAGCGCATCGTCATGGCAACACAGGTGAATCCAGCAGTGGATTACACCTGTAAATAATCCTAAGGTACGCAGAATGACAACGGCCTCTAAGAAAAATCATAACTCACAAAAATGGAAGAACTAAGATTGAACTTTCACAAAAAAAATATCAAATAAATATTGGCAGCATATAAATGTATAAATGTATTTGGATGAGATGCAGAGGACTCCATGGAGCCAACTGTCAAACAGTTAAAATGTGTTTCTGGAGGAACTATCCATCTAGCAATTTTTATTTATTTTTTCATATGGGATTCTTTATACTGGATGAAAAGTATATGCAGGAGAGGGATTTTCTCATTTTTAAATTTGAATATAAACGAAGTGACGTTACCTGGCTGGGAAGTCTGTCATGAAGAGCTCTGGGACCAGCTCCTGCAGCGGGACGGGCCGCTCGGGATGCTGAGGACACGTGATGTGCTGCTGCCCCACCGCAGCCAGCACGCAGTCCTCCATGTTGAAGTAATGAACCTGTGCGGGGCCTCCTGCACCTCCTCCGCCTCCTCCGCAGAGAGGACAGGGGGCGTACTGCTCGATGACGAGGCTGCCGTCGCTCTCGCTGGCCGTCAGAGCTACCACAAAGAGACACACACTAAGAATCAGCATTGTGATTTCAACGATTTGAATGGCAACATTTTTTTTCAGGTCATAATCAAATTATAATAACAGAAACACAGTTTGTATTTACACACGTGTATTTGTATTCTTTGGTTTACGTGATTTAATTCGATTTTTTTTATTTTTGTCTGGTCCAGATTTTCTGCCGGTTACAATGTGCCAAATTTTGTGTTATTGAGGGACTTCAGTTTTGTTTTTGTGTTTATTTCAATTGAATTTTGTATTTAATCAGTATAATTAGTATTTTTTTTGTGTGTGTGGCTTTGGCCCTGGACACCCAAACGCTTGGTCCAACTTCTGTTTAATGCAGTTTTAATTTGTACTTGCACTTATTTGAAAATATTTTTTAGTGTTTGTGTTTTTAACTGTTAATATGTGTTTTTGTGCTGCATGCGTCTCCTCTGTTGTGTCGTGTGCGTGTCTCTGTGTCGTCACTTCCAAGGGGCGGTTGCACTGACCTGGGAACCACTGCTCAATCAGAGAGTTGACGTGGTCGGTGATGAAGGCCATGGCGGAGAAATCTCTCACCTCCGAGTGACAGAGGATTTTGATGCCTCCGCTCTTCTTCCTCTTCCAGTTGACGTCCGACGACTCCACGCTGCAGACGCACAAACACACGTCAATTCCTCATTCCACGGGAAAACGGTTGCTCTGCCATCGACCTCAACGAGGCACAGTTCCACCTGCAGGCAGCGCCGCATTAATGTTCTCTTCTCCTTTTTATGTTTTTATATTTTTATCTTCACACTTTATTCATTGTGCATGAGTTAAAAATAAATAAATAAATAAAACACAAAAAAGGAGATGATGAAAACAATGCTGCTTGAAAATGAGAATTGAATGTTAATTATCTAAAATATGGGCAATTCTTTTTCTTTGGGTGATATTAAGGACTTATTAAATGGACCCCGTTTGTGGAAAATAAAACAAATCCTTATAAGGTCTGTGTGGTGCATACAAACCAATTGACTTCCTGTGGAGCAGAAGGCCTTTGAAGCTCTGACCTGCTGTTCGTCTCAACACGTTTCACCTTATCCCCCAAAACCTGGAATCAGCTCCTTTAATTAGCTCCCACATCCTTCATGTTGAACTCTGACCTGACCTGAGATAACCTCCATCGAAAGTGACCAGCAGCCCTTCCTTCCAGTAGATGGTCTGGCTGCGGCGGACCCTGAAGGTGCTGCAGCGGCTCCTCGGATGGGTTCCGGCAAAGCTGTAGATCACCGAGCTCCGGCTGCGATGGGCCCTGCTGCTCCTCTTGGTCTCAAAGGACTAAAAAACATTTGAATTCATGACTATATTAAAAAATAAATAAAAAATAAAATAGCTGACTGTGTTTTGATTTAAAGGTATATAGGAGTAGGAGGTGCTGGTTTGAGTACCTGCAGGTCCAGCTCTGTGAGGCTGATGAGCATCCTGGCGATGAAGCGCTCCCAGAATCCAGCAGGAACAAAGCTCATCTTGAAAAGCCGCTGCAGGGTGTTGTTGACCTGCTGACGGAAGCCGTGGATGTCCATGGCTGGCTTGGGGGGAAGAAGGTGGGGCAGCAGATAGCTACAGAACGAGGAGAGGTAGAAATTAAAATATTGACCGAAATCTTGGGGATTTTTTTATAAAGGATGTTTGGATTTAAAAATGCTGAAAATTCTAGTGAAATACAACATATTCATTTAAAGGATTTATTTTATGGACAGGAGACCTGTCCACTTGAGACATAAGACCTCATGTTGCATATATCGTTTAATGTATTGTAAATTTCCCAATACCACCAGGTTTTTTGAGAAACTTATATATATATATATATATATATATATATATTTTCATACCGGCAAATCCCACATATACAAATCAGTTGTTAAATAATTATGATAACACAATTTTACCTGTTGTTGGCCACAGGCAGAGCAATCTCAAACTTGGCTAGAAACTGGAAGTACTGTTCCTCGGTCTGCTCGGTGAAGCCGGTTCCGACCAGCAGCATCTGTGCACAAAAAAAAAAACATCACCATAGTAGTACATGTTTCTCTTTTTGATATTTAATTTGCGTTTTTAAATCCTCACCCTGAGGTCTTCAGTTCGGATCACCCCGTTCCGGGCCACGGAGCGAGACGACTTGAGGTGCACGATCCTCTCCAGACACTCGGACAGCCACACGGGACACAGGAAGTAGAGGGTGCACAGGCCGTGGCTGGTGTCCGGGAAGTGCAGCAGGGTCCCCGTCTCTATCAGGAAGCTGATGGCTGGAACACACAACAGGGATTAAGACTCATATGTATGTGTACCATATACACAACAATTACAGAGCGCAGTTTCTGGCGATAATATTCTTCTAAATATATAGATAATTGTTATAAAATACAGTATGTACATAAAATAAAATAAGATAAGATACCAAATAAACATAAAATATATATATATATATATATATATACACAAAATATAATAACAGTGTTGGCAGTAATATTGTAAATGACTTCTAATTGTAATTTCTAATTACTGTAAGTGAATACAATTAGAAATGCAATAATCCCAAATCAATAATCATAAAAAAAACTGCATCGTATCAGAGTACGGTACCAGTCTGCAGGTCCTCGTAGTCTCTGATGTCACTTCCTGGGTTCTGTTCGATGACGTGGTCCAGCTGGACGTCGGTCAGATACTGGACGTCTCCCTCATCCTCTCGCCGCTGCTTCTCCGCCATCACGGCTTCCTGCAGAGTCAGATAACTCCTGGGGATCTTGGGAGAGGAGACGGATCCAGATAAGTCAAGAAAGCCTTTGTGTGGATTTTGCATGAATGAGCCGATATTGAACACGCTGAGGAGGGGGGGGGGGGGGGGGGGGGACTCACCAGTCTGCCCAGCAGTTTGCTGCCACAGGCTGAGCTGCTGCTGCTTTCCTTCATGGACAGAGACACCTGGTAGATCAGCTTCTTCAAATCGTCCAGACCCTCCAGCGTCTTACAGGATATTTCTCTGCGCACCAACACAAGCACACACTCAAACAAAAACTAAACACAATGGCAAGAAGCAACAACCAGTTGAATGGATTTTAGTTCAGGGGTCAAATACAGCCCCAATTTGATCTCTAGTGGGTTGAACCAGTAAATAAAAACAACAATGTTCCCTTACATTCTGAAACTCTTCACATTTGTTTTACTTTCTTTAAAAAAAAATATTATGAACAACCTGAAAGAAAAATCTGACTAATAAGCAATTTTTTAACTCTTTAAAAAGGCATGCTACTGGATCTGGATTGGACCCTCTGGCGGGCCGTATGTTTAAGACCGCTGCACTAAAAGCAAACAGACAAAATGAAATGAAACGTTAGGTGTGTTTACCGCAGCTGTTTCCAGGTGATGTCGGGGAAGCCGGTGGCTCGAGCTCCGGACGGAGAGCGGCACAGAGCCAGGACGTAGGCTCTGAGCGTGGCCAGACGCTCGGTGCGAAACTTGGTGTCGATGAGATCCAAATGTGTTCCCACCACGATCACGGCAGAGTTGGGTGCTCGTGCCTAGAGGACACAGGAACTCATGTTCACAGTGTGTGTGTGTGTGTGTGTGTGCGTGTGTGCGTGCGTGTGTATCCATATATATATACACACACATATATATATATATATACGCACATATATATATATACACACACATACACACAGTGGGTTATTATTGTGATTATTGTGATTATTGTGATTATTGTGATTATTATTATTATTATTATTATTATTATTATATAGATTGCAAACATCCACAAAGGTTTATTTTTTTTATTTTTTTTTAGATGTTGGGTAAATCCTTGCCTCTGATTGGTCATGTTAATAATTCTGTGTTTTATTCAGTTTACTGTGAGTGAGATGGCTTTGGTAACTATCAGGACTGTGATCAAAGCTGACGTGGATCAACAGGACAAAGTAAAAGGAAGCAAATTGAAGTTGTAATGACACCGTGAACTAAACTAAACCCGGCTAATAAAAGGGAAGTCAATGGAAATGGTTAGTAAGCGTCGGTGAGTAATTAGAGTTCTATGGACCACTTCAGTGAAATGATGCAAGTGAATTCAACATCTCTCCTCCCTTCTACTGGAAACGCACAAAAACCACACAGACACACCCTCATTTTCCCCTGACCAACACACACTGCAGTCCAACTGGAACATCAGAGTGTCTGCACGAGTGTGTGTGTGTGTGTGTGTGTGTGTTTGTATTTCACCTCAATGTTGAGCAGCCACGTCTGCAGGCTGGACACGGCCTCCTCTCCCAGAGCCAGGTTCCAGATCACCACGTACAGAGCCTTATCGGTGAAGAAGCACTGGTTCACCGTGGACATGCTGGCCTGGCCACCGATGTCCCAGATGTTAAACATCACAGAGTCTTTCTGTAACAACACAAGAAGAAGAAGAAAAAGTCCAAATGTGATGAGTCAGCAACAGAAAAAAAACTAAAATCAGTCTGAGGTGACTCAGCCTTTAGGGCTAAGATCCAGCCATTTATTCTGTGGTGGTTCCCCCCCCCCATCCCCACACACGGCTCACGGTGTAATAGCTTTTATGGCAGATGCTTTATGATGACTAAGTAATCAAACCGTTGACAATGTGTTTCCTGGATTACTCAGGGACGCAGGGACACGGGGACATTAAAAAAAATAATAAATTGCCACGCTGTTAGAAGCGCAAATTAAATTTCAACTCAACCGTGTCTTCGCTCCGTCTCGTATCTTGAAAACCAGAATATATAAAACCCCAAAAACGATTGAATATAAATTATCCTCATAATTTTTTGGGCCGTGTGAAGAGAAATCCAATGCCATTTCATTTCTAACCCCTCACACCGCACACGTGTGTGTGTGTGTGTGTTCTTTTTCCCTCTCACGTTGTTTTTGCCGGCGTTGGGTTTCTCCAGCTCCCAGGTGGAGGTGGAGATGCAGCAATCGGCGGGGAGGAAGGCGGACGCCCTGCCGCTCTGCAGCGCCTCCAGCAGCGCCGTCTTGCCCTGCCGCGGCGGGCCGATCACCACCATCTTCAGCTGCTTACAGGGCTCCGCCTTCCGGAGTTGGGCCCGCAGGAAGGCCAGGACGGATGCCGGCCCTGAGGAGGTCAAAGACAGAGGTCAAAGAGGTCACGTGAGGAATTAGGGAGAATCTCAGGAAAAATTCAGGTGAAGCAAGAAACAGTTTGGAAAATAATCTAAAAAAGTACATAAAAGAATTACACTTAGAGAAGTCTCACTTCCAAGGTTAAGTTTAAAAAAAAAAAAAATCACTGTATGCATTTTAGGTTGTTCCCCACTCTCCCTGTTTTCCATTTCATTTTACAAAAAATAAAACCCATATCTTAAACATTCTATCCCATAGTAACCCTGTACAGAGGCTGTTGGGTTGTCTGTAAACATTCCCACTGATAACAGGCCTCTAAAAATCCGCAGAGCGAAGCTGGAACGCTGATCCGAAGCGAATACCAGTGTGGCTTTGACTAATTAAAAAAGCTCAGCGTGGAAAATCTGGGTAACACTATGGATTATTGTACAGACGGAGGACTTGAAACTCCTCCTCCACTCACACGGGAAGCTCATGGGGCCTCAATGCAGAGTGGGAATTCCATTTTAACCTCCTTCATAATAGAATTCACACGGTACCTTCTTTCCTCACTTCCTGCGGGACGTTGGAGATGTTGAGGTCCTCGGTGTCCAGCTGCCACAGGTTGGAGAGCCGACCCAGCTCAGTTGGAAGCTCCCGGATCCCAGGATTACTGCGGGTGAGACAACAAGGGTCAGCCATTCACATTAAGAGACATTTAAAGACAAGTAAACGACTCCTATACCTTAAGTGATGTTCATTAAAAGAGGCCATGGGTCTTTATTGAAAGAGCCTAACAGGGGCCCCTGAAGGCCATTTAAACAAAAAAGCCAGATGGATCGGTTGCCATATGTTGCTGTGGCATGAGGAGCGATTGCATATCTGCCACTTCCGAAACAGTTCCATCATTCTGAGCGTGTGGGAGCCCGAGCGGTGTTTGTACGCAACAGCTGCAAACAGCTGTAAGGGGAGAAATGACCTCACCCGGAGCAGCAGTTTCCCCACTGACTTCACTGAAACCAGAGAGGATTTGTACCCTGACTTTTTATTGTTTGCGCTCATAACACTTTCAAAAGTCTGCAGACCCTCGGAACGGATTTTATAGAAGCCAAAAACATTGGTCATTGTTTTAAACTGCAATTCAGTTTGATTTTAATGTGTGTTCAATGGATCTGAGCTTAATCGCATATTATGAGACCACAGGATTTATTTTATTTGACTTAACAAAGCTGAAAATGAGTTGACAAAAAAAAAAGAGGATACTTAGTTATTTAATCCTGTCGGAAAATAGCAGAAATTGGATCTCGAGTCCTAAAGAAACAGGTGATTAACAAAAAAATATTTAGAAGAGCTTCAATAATAGTTGTGGAAGGGTTTGTAACCTGCAGATATTGTGTTTAGCAATTTATTTTTATTGTTGGCACCGTCCCAGAGGAATATCAGATTAACTGCATCCCCCAGCCTTCATTAGTGAATGACAAGAGAAAAAAAAAAACATTTGGTCCTGTGTGATATCTGTGGGACAGTGGGAGGACAGTTGGGGACAGCCTGCGGGCTGGAGGTTGCCAGAGAGACCGGGGGACTCACTTGGAGAGGTAGAGCTCAGTGAGGCTGTGCAGACCACACACAGACTGGGGAACACACTCCAGCTGGTTGTCGTTCAAGTAAAGCACTTCCAGTGAATCCCGCAGAATCACAGGAAACTCTATTGGACACACTGCGCGCCCGCGCACACACACACGCGCACACACACACACAGCCATGCAGGGGGTCAGAGCACGCATGCACAAACAAACACACACATACACATTGGAATTATATACACACACACACACACACACACACACACACAAGTTTGACTGGTGCTGGAGTTTAACATTGTATAGCAGCAACGTCCACAGAACTGGATTCTACAGGATGCAATGCTCCTTTTAAAAAATAAATTAAGATATTCATTAATTCCAATCCTATTCTATGATACGGGAGACGGATAACAGGGACAGAGCCGTGCTGGATCAACAGGGGATTACCGCTCGCGGCAGGATCCTCTGCCTGTTCGGGGAGTTATCTTCAGGGCTGCAGAAACCCATTTACTGGAAGGCATGTCTGGGAGCACATCGCTCAACAGGGGGCTGAGCAATTAGAGGAATTTATTTTGCCCTGGATGGAGCCTGAGGGGCACCCCCCCTCCCCCCTGGGTCTTGTTTACATCCATCAAGCTCCATATATCAGAAGGTCAGACTGAGGTATGAGCTCAGAGATGCTTCGGTTCATGTGGGAAGAGAAGAGCCGCACTTTTGGTTGTTTAAATCGGCAAGTATTGTGCTATTTATAATATCATCTCTGGAAATGTGTTTTTATATCGATGGTTGCACAATTATGCATGATATTAAAAAAAATAATAATAATTAAACGTGATCTTTCCACTATACACGCAAGTTAAGAAAAAAACAAAAATACGTCACAAAAAACAATTCACGATAAGCTTAGGCATAAATCATGGAGAGTACAATTAAACAATGCCTAATATGCCATTGCTATTAAAAAAAAGATCAGCAAAAATAAACAAGCATAGGATAAAAACTGCAGGGAGAACTGCTTAAACAGGTTAAAGAGACACAATCCCAACAACACAACAAACACACAACATCTGCAATGTCCACACCGTTAGTGGCAGGGAGGAACACTGCGATCACGAGGCGTGTTTTTAGTGTGAAATGATCACGACGTACCTGGGTCTGGGTCCCTCCGGTTCCACGTGGTCAGGAAGGCCAGCCTCCTGGATTTGGGACCCTCCTCTGTTCTAAAAGACAAAAAAAACATTTGAAAATAAAGTACGACAACCACGGATGTCAATGACCACAAAACCTTATTTGCAAAGTGTCGTGAAAGTATAACCAGAAGGGGGCGATAATGCAACTTTAAAGGCAATTCTTCATCTGTTTTGGAACAAAACTGCATTAAAACTGCAGCAGATTCTTGACTGAGGTCCATACAGTTGTTGTTCAGTAACAGCTAACCGCAGCTGGCAGAATTATGCGCGTGTGTGTGTTGTGTGTCTTTGTGTGTGTGTACCTACTTGCCCAGTTGGTTCCTGGAAAGATCGAGGGTCCTGAGCTGACAGCACTTCCACTTACTTGGTGCCGGGAGGGTAACAACATGATTCCCACAGAGTTTCAATGAGACCAGGGCCTGATGAGGACAGAGGGGGGAGACACTCAATTTAATTGTTATTGTTTCTTTTTTACAAGGACGGACATCTGGAGGACGGCTTCATGGTTCAATCTCCACGTGATGTGATGAAATCAACGATAATGTCACTGCAGCATTGTTTATTGTCTCTCAAGCAACACGGCTTGTTTCAGATTGTTTAAATGAGTTTATAAGTTCTATGTTCTGTTTTAATGCAAAACTAAAATAATAATAATAATTCTTGCAGGGGACCAAGTCAATTTCCATTTTTTCCAACATGATGATGCAGCCCTCTTCTTTTGTTGGTACGTTCCAAAAGAAAATCTCCATCATCCAATCCAAAAGCTTACCAATGGCTTGGTCAAATAAGCAAAACATATTTCTGGATATAATTGTTGACAAACTCCAGATATTTCATAAGCTGCAGATGAAGAATGTGAAGTCAATGAGCAAAACGTGGAGTCATCCACAAGGCAACAGTGCCATCTGGTGGTGTCTTCTTTAAAATACATTTTTACTTATTTATATATTTTTTTATCGTTCATTCAACCTCTATCTATGTGCACATGCATGATCAGATTGACAGGTGGTGGCTGTTACCTCCAGCTCAAAGATGTAGGAGGGCAGTTCCTTCAGACAGTTGTCCGAGAAGTCCACTTCCTGCAGCTTGGTCCTCCAGAAGATGGAGATGGTGTTTGGAAGACTCTCGATCACGTTGGATGAAGCTTTGCATTGTTTCTGTGGGGAAGTGGATAGAGGAATATTACTGTTTTATTATATGTTAAATAATTTAGCTTATTTAAAATAAATAATAATTATACATTTATTTCCAAGAACACCCCCCACATAGAAAAATGTGGAACCTCTGACTTAAAAAAAAAATCTTTCGATTTATGAATACATATTGATGTTTTTTTGTTTTTTTTAGCACAATACATTAGTGTAGAGTCTGGATGCAACCGGAATTAAATATATCATTTTCTGTCTGTGTATTTTTGTGTATAACCAATTCCCCTGAACTGACCAAAAAGTTCAGTATAATAATCACTATAATAGGATACAGTGATAAATATTGAAATAGCAGAATTGGAGTAACCGTGTAAAATTTAGAAAATAAAATGAAAATTGATTTCTCCCCCATCACAGTTCCTGGGATCTATCAAAGGGGCATATTTGATATAGAGCCAATGCTGTTATCCTTTAATACTATAATCTTATTTACACTGAGGGGCTTTCATGTAACTCTGGCTGCTCGTCTGCATATTTCAGAACAGGCTGACAAATCTTACAGAATTAGTCGGATGAGCCGAGTAGCATGTGCATGTGGGATTTTTATGATGCGAGTTTTCAACACTCCGGTCATAACGTCAGGCTCATTTTTTGGGGGGAAATTCACAAATGCACATGATCCAATTCCAAGCTCTTATTACCATGTGGGTTCTCCCTCCAAAACCTTCCCAGTAACCAACAATTAAAATGTGTGTTTTGTTTTTTTATATCAATCCAATCATTTCATTTGTTAGACCTCATTATTATTTTTTTAAATCAGTGTTTGTGATAATTTTAATTATTTGACTTGTTCCTGTTTAACCTATTGTTTCCTGCAATGAACAAAGTAAGTCATTAATAATAATAAACAACGATAATAATAATAATAATAATAATAATAATAATAATAATAATAATAATAATAATAATAATAATAATAATAATAATAATAATAATAATAATAATAATAATAATAATAATAATAATAATAATAATAATAATAATAATAATAATAATAATAATAATAATAATAATAATAATAATAATAATAATAATAATAATAATAATAATAATAATAATAATAATAATAATAATAATAATAATAATAATAATAATAATAATAATAATAATAATAATAATAATAATAATAATAATAATAATAATAATAATAATAATAATAATAATAATAATAATAATAATAATAATAATAATAATAATAATAATAATAATAATAATAATAATAATAATAATAATAATAATAATAATAATAATAATAATAATAATAATAATAATAATAATAATAATAATAATAATAATAATAATAATAATAATAATAATAATAATAATAATAATAATAATAATAATAATAATAATAATAATAATAATAATAATAATAATAATAATAATAATAATAATAATAATAATAATAATAATAATAATAATAATAATAATAATAATAATAATAATAATAATAATAATAATAATAATAATAATAATAATAATAATAATAATAATAATAATAATAATAATAATAATAATAATAATAATAATAATAATAATAATAATAATAATAATAATAATAATAATAATAATAATAATAATAATAATAATAATAATAATAATAATAATAATAATAATAATAATAATAATAATAATAATAATAATAATAATAATAATAATAATAATAATAATAATAATAATAATAATAATAATAATAATAATAATAATAATAATAATAATAATAATAATAATAATAATAATAATAATAATAATAATAATAATAATAATAATAATAATAATAATAATAATAATAATAATAATAATAATAATAATAATAAAATGCAAAAACCTAAAATATTGCAATAATCAGCTGATATAATAAAGAGGAAGTGGATTTCCTTTTCTCACCAGTGGACAGGCCCAGGGGTCAGGGAAGCTGCTCAGTTTGTTCCTGCACACGTTGAGGAGGCTCAGGGATTTCAGACAGTGCACCACAGCCACAGGTAAACTGCTCAGACGGTTATCGGACACATCCAGCTCCTCCAGCGTCCGGAGGCCAATCCAGTTCGTGGCTGAAAGTCAACAACGCAACACAGGCTTCAGTGGTAAATCTGATGTCTCATACATTTCGAGAAATCTAATTTACTTGACGAAAAGTACTTCAAGGCGGGTAATGAAATACGGGGCCTGATGAAGCAAAAATTATGATATATGAGAGAGTGTGGATATTAATTTACTTTACTTACTCATTTATATCCAGAGCAAATAATGTGGTTATTTTTGTTTCTTAAAATATATATTGTTTTATTATTTATTTAAAATATATATAATAATGATACAAGATATAGATAAAGGAGGAGCAGAAACATACCGTCGGGGATGTCGAACAGGGCCGTGAGCTGGTTCCTGGAGGCACATATTCTCTGTAAGTGGATTAGGTGGAGGAGGCCAGGTGGTAAACTGGAGAGCTGGTTCTGAGAGAGATTCACCTGCAGTAGACTGCAGCACAAGGGGGAAAGAAAACAAGAATAACAGGCTGAGATTCCACCACTTCCTTGACACAGGACAAGGTACCAAAAACTCTGTGGTCTGATCTTCATCGATAAAAACACTTTTTTTTTTTCAATTTCAATTGCATAAACTGCTAATCATCGTATAATCTGTATTTTTTTGGATTGTAATTATTTTTTTTGCACAGCTATTTAATTTTGTATTTTTCTTATTTATGCATGTATCTCTGTTGCTTTGATGCCACAAATGTCCCCACTGTGGGACAATCAAGGATTGTCTTACCTTATGATGGACCACACTCCCCCTAAAGGGTTCCTCAGACGAAAGGAAACGGCAAAAAATATGGATCATCATCAAAGATGGAGGAGCTCCTGAGGTGATGCTCACCTGCAGCAGATGACCTCCTGCGAGCTGTGGGCAGGCGGCAGCACCTTCAGGAGGTTGTTGGACAGATCCAGAGTCTGCAGGTGCAGGAGGCCCCAGGGCACCACGGAGGGCAGAGCCGTCAGGCTGTTAGAGGACAGATCCAGCTGGGTGATCCGGGACGAGATGTCCATGAACCAGTCCAGCTCCAACCAGGGCAGCTGCAGGCCGCTCCAACACACACTGACCGCCTGCACACAATAACACACAAACAGGAAGTGATCATGGATATCAGGTTAAATAAAACCTTGTTTCAGTGCAGAGCTTTGATTTACTCAACATCCCATCTGCCTCTAACAGAAACACACAAATACACACATGCATGCACACAACAAACCTGAAATCTTTGGAAACAAAAATCATGAAGGTGTGTGTGTTTGCATTTACAGCGGGACCAAATGTGACTTTAAAAGAGATTTTAAGAAATTCCACACCTCCTTTATCTTCCTGTGGGAGGTTTCCTGCAGCTGGAGTCTGAGCAGGTGTTTGCTGAAGGCCGGATGGTCCATCAGCGTGTACGAGGAGAATCCTGCTCCATTCCGCAGCAGGAACTGAGCAATCTCCTCGTTTCCTGCAACACAACACGCACACCCAGAGATATAAACTTTCCCAACTGTTCATTTCCACTTTTAAACCACTAAACACGCCCAGTCCCACAGAGGTATTATTATATATAAACATGTGTAAATGTACACATACGTATATACATAGTGGTGTTAAGATGAATAAAAAAACAAAAGAGGTGACAGATCTGAGCTGTGCAGATGGAGCTTTCAATTGGATTGTGTGTCGCATTATTATTATTATTATTATTATTATTATTATTATTATTATTGTTTTTATTCAAATGTATTTATTTATTTTTTATATATTTTTTTATAATGAAGCAAACAATGATTTTCTGTATTTCTAAGGTGAAATGATGATATGAGTCAGGTTAAAATGCTGGTGTGCGTCTCCCTACCTGCACTTGCCGCGGCGTACAGCGGCAGTCCAGTGACCACGGCGAACTCGTCGCAGTGGATGGCACAGTCCTTGGCGTCGGCGTCGTAGCCGAGGACCAGCAGCCGCACCACGTCCAGGTGGCCCTGCTGACAGGAAGTGGCCAACATCCAGTTCAGCAGGTCTTTCCTCAGACACGGACCTGAGCCGGAGACAGAAACAGAATTATAATGACACCTAATTAGACACAGTCCAATTTCAATAAAAAAATTAAATAAATAAAAAATCAGGATAAATGATCTCATACTCGACAAAGATCATCTGCTTTCACATAATTTTTTCTCAGGCAGAGCAAACAATACTAAAATAATAATAATAATAATAATAATAATAATAATAATAATAATAAATTGACTATAACATGATCCCCGTATTTATTCAACAGAATTATAATGACACCTAATTAGACACAGTCCAATTTCAATAAAAAAAATTAAATAAATAAAAAATCAGGATAAATGTTCTCATACTCGACAAAGATCATCTGCTTTCACATCATTTTTTCTCAGGCAGAGCAAACAATACTAAAATAATAATAATAATAATAATAATAATAATAATAATAATAATAAATTGACTATAACATGATCCCCGTATTTATTCCATTTTAAGGAGCAGTGGATATCTTTAAATGATATATGTCTACCAGACAGAGCGTCCAGCAGCTCTTTGACCACACTGCTGTGGCCGTAGTACGCAGCCAGGATGGCCGGGTTGCTGTTGGATGGCTCCGGGGGCACAGTGATGTGAGCTTCTCTCAGGAGGTAACGCACACTCTCCACATCACCGTGCCGAGTGGCTGCAGACAGGAGATGGACCTAAGACACAAATACACACAATGATCCAACTGGTGACTAGGGAGACTATGCAAAAATATGCTGATAAAGAGGGATCAATTTTCTTTTCCACTCCTGATATTGATCCAGCTCAATTATAATGAGTATATATACAATATTAATATTTCAATAATCAGCAATTCTTGAAAGCAAATAAATATTTAAGACCGTTAACAGGAAAAGCAATTTAAATATAATTTTGTATCAAACAATAAGAAGGGGGGGGCACTCACCCCGCTGATGTGGGGCGTCCCGGGGGTGCACTCCATGCAGCAGGCTTCCTGGATCATCTCCCTGGCCCTGTGCTCCTCTCCGCCGTCGTACGCCTCCTGGATGTTCTCCAGCGTGAGGGACGGAGCCAGAACCGGGCCGGGCCCCGCGGCATCCACCAGAGACGCCTTGGCTCCCATGTCCCCCCCAGGGCCTGGTGGGACGGGACACACCCAGAGAGGAGAGACGGTGGTTAGAGAGAGAGAGAGAGAGAGAGAATGAGAGCGAGGGGGGGGAGACGGAGCGTGGTACTAGGTTGCACAAATCTTATTACTGGAGTGGTGTTAACAACAAACTCACTGACAACTAGGTCATCTTATTAAAGAATGCTCTCACGGCATGGAGAGCAGAGCTACCGCGTGGATTCATGCGCAGCATGAAAACACACACACGCACACACACAGGTGGAATAACAACTGACACTGAACACAATGATATTATTATTATTGTATATATTTGTTTAAGGCAAAAAACATTTGTCGTAATGCTCCTGGATTACAGATGTTCATAGTAGGAATTCTGCCTTTAATTTTGTGTATATCAAGATCGACAAAGAGACTTGTGCTGCTCGTGTAAACACACAACTGACCCACAAACTGTGTGACTGTGACACAGATATATTTGTCAATGAGTGAATTCATTGTCCATGGATTTTTTTTTTTATTCCATCAGCAGCATAACGCAATCACAGTTCACCAAGATAAATACCAAAAGAATAATCAAATACCACAAAGGTTTGTGTCTTTATATAATCTTAAACCACGGGTGGTGCAAAGTGATGAAGATCTTTAATCAAAGACCAGAATTAGCCTGATTAATGTGTTCAGCATGAACACATTAATCATTATAATCAGCATTGGATTATAAAAAAAATAAATAAATAAAAAGGAGCATACCTTAATAGCAAATAAATAAATAAAGACACTTTTCTCAGGTGTGATCATGAATGGAGGAAACATTGTCATGTTGTGACACACAATTTCACACCAGTCAGGAAGTGATGTGTAAATATCCAATATTAAGCGGAGGGGTGCACACAGCGAGAGGAAACACGAGATGCCCCTTAGTGGATCGCACAGATTACAGGTTAATGATTAGATGGTTAATAAACCACCGCATGGCCACTTAAAAAAAAAAAAGTAAAAGCCATATTAATACGCAACTAGGAAACAAATTACTGCTGGACTGGGCCATTAATGCATTTAATATGCATTTAATGAATCTCTTGATTTATACACCGTCTCTGCTCCCAGATAATTTGCAGGTTTGCCAGAGTGGTTATTTTCACTTGCGTTTCCTCTTTTAGATCCGTCTGAGCTTCCTGCAGCCCACTCACGGCTCCTCGGATGAATTATTAAAAACCAGCGAGAGTCTAACTGGCCGTCTGAGGTTACATGAGAGAGGCTGAGACAGAGAAACCATTAGACCCACATGTGCCCCCCCCCCCACCCACCCACCCCACCCCACTCCCGTCCGCCATCGATAACCCCCCTGCCCCCGGCCTGTCTGTCTGGGACGGCTAAAAGAAGAGCTCGGGACGGAAGGATGAGGCTGCCGACATCTCCTCCAGTCCTTCTCCACTGTCTCATTCTGAGATCCAAAGAAACAAACACTCCAGACTTTTACGACATGAATACACAACATTGGCTCGTTGAGCTGTGGATTAAAAAAAAAAAAAAAAGCTTTGAAACACACAAAGAAATCCTCATTCTTCAAATACACATATTGGCGTTAAATAAACGAGGGACCAGTCAAATAAATCATTTTCAATTGATTCACTTATTGTGATCAGTTTTATAAATCTAAAAAAAATGTCCCATCACGTGTTTGGTTTTATTCAACCAAAAGTAAAAAAATAATAATAAAAAAAAAATATATTCACTTTTCAATGATTATAAAAGCAGCAGAATCTCACATTTAAGGAGCTGGAGAAAGCCAATGTATGGGATTTATGTACGGAGAAATAGTTTAACAATGACTTTATTGAAGCAGTTTGTCAATACATTTCCTGTCATTTGACAAATGGATCAATGTGCTCTCTTTTCCCCTGTAAACTCAAATTCAGAACCCACATCTGGAGGAGGTCTGGCTCTGTGAATCTCGACACTGTGAACCACACGGCTAAAATCCAGCACATACATGCATTAAAAAAAAAAAAAAAACATGGTTCCAGTCCATGTCTGCCATCGCTTTTCATTCACTGCATGCTCATTCGGGCACAAAAAAACAAACAAAAAAAAAAAACACTGTGGGTTTTGTGTGAATAACTGACATATCAGCGGGGATTCCCTGACAGCAGACTTTCACTTTCCCTATTTTGCCAGATCAGTTTCACATCCACCGATGTGGAATGTTCACCACTTTATACATCCACTGAAAAGAAATACTCTTAAACTCAACTCAACAATTCACACCAATCATCTAATTATATATATATATTTGTTTTAAGGTAATTATGAAAAAGAATGCTTACACTCTGCACAAGGATGGTGTGCGTTTTTTTTATATCCTGAAAAATCAAAGCCTCTACACTTCTTTTCGCATTAGCCATTCAATCATGTCATTAGCTCTCAATAGAGGTAGAAATGCTAAATCAGTGCAGCGGTGAGTAACTGCTCATGCTGCCATTTCACCTTGAAGATATTCCACTGGAGAAAAAAAAAAAACACACACACACACACAGTGTTTTCTT
Organism: Colistium nudipinnis; assembly: GCA_016785305.1. Taxonomy (NCBI): domain Eukaryota; kingdom Metazoa; phylum Chordata; class Actinopteri; order Pleuronectiformes; family Rhombosoleidae; genus Colistium; species Colistium nudipinnis. Next base: position 37,832 of record JAFBJU010000169.1, read on the forward strand.
TCTGTGTCCTCACATCCTCCACACATCCTGCAAACCTGCAGATCAAACAAACGTCCAATGTGTCCAACGTTGTGTGGGACGGTGACTCTCAACTTTTTCGGTCTGTTCCAGTCTGTGTCGTTTTTTTTCTTTTTCTCCCACTTAGAAAACGTTTATGACATAACCCCCCCCCCCCCCCCCCAAAAAAACACCCAAAAAAAACCCATAAACCCAGCGTTTCATATTGGAATGTTTCCAGAGAGGAGCCTCAGAACCAGGTCAATGGTCTCTCACAGAACGACACGTTAAAGAGCTTCAATTCACTGTAACATCCTCAGAGCACACGGATGATCCACACATGATCTCAATAACATGGATCAGACTCTCTCCCCCCCCCCCCCCCCCCCCTCTCTCTCTCTCTCTCTCACCTGCTCATAGTAACGCAGCGTGTCCTCCTCGTCCTCTTTCCACCATCACGCAGGAAGCTGTTCTATTTTCATGGCTTCCCTTCAGCTCCTACCCAGCATCCTTACCCATCCTGCTCCTGTTCCCTGGACGATCTCCCTCCTCCTCCTCCTCCTCCTCAGCCTCTCTCTGACTGGTGGAGGAGAGCGGGAGGACATGGGAGGGAGGAGAGAGGGGGATGATGCTCTTTTGTTTAAGAGCCTCACCAGCCTCTGAGCACCCCGTCTCTCTCTCTTTTTCTGCCAGTGCTCGGATTTAATGCAATCTAATACACTATCCTCTGTCACAATTTCAATTTTCAAGGTGATTAATATCTGATCAAATATTAAAAAACCCAAAGTTAGCCGGTTTAAGATGATATGAGAACAGAGGAAAAGAGTTCAACTGAGATTGTATAGAAGCTGCAAACATTCAAACAAAGGTGTTAACAGCTGTAGTTTAATCATTGGATCGTTTTTGGCACCATTTAATCAGATAAACAGAAAGAAGATTTTGTCCATAATATTATTCCACCAACACGTCTGACCTGTTGTCACTGTCATTTCCTGCTTTAATCCCTATAGAAGGAACTCTCGTCATTCAGCACACAACTGTAGAGCAACGCACAACGTAAAAACAAAACTTTGGCTTGTTCAGTGAGAACTGTGGGTAACTCACATATCAGGCCTGTGGCGCCACTTCTGCTTTTGGTCAATTTAAGCAGCGCTGCAGCCGCTCCACACATCCATACATTGTGAGATGGCAAACAGATCCTCACCGTTTGTTTAACACAACGACGCAATCGCAATCAGGCTGCGTACAAAATGACTGTTATGACGCACGGAGGGGGGGGGGTATAATAGATGCGGTTCACTCACTGCTTTGTGTCTCCATGGTGCTGGGAGCGTCTTCCGTGACTTTTGGAAGGCCGACGGACCAGTAAGACGAAGACATTCTTCCTGGAGACACTGAGGAAACTCTAATCAGAGCAGAGGTTCGGATTCAGCTGGAAACCTGCAGAGACGGAGGAGCAAAATGTTAAAAAGTCTGTAGAAAAACTAAATAGACACACATTAGATGTTAAACACAAGGGGTCACTATTGAATTGTGAAGATTTTTTTGTATTTTACTGAAATACCCAGGAGAGGTACTGGTAAATGTGGCAGTGTTTTCAACCTTTATTTTAAATTATTTTTTACGTCAAATAAATCCTGTGGCACACTCTAACCAAAAATGTAACACACAAATCACACACTGTAGCTTAATACAGTATATTTAATTACAAGTTAGTGTTTCTCTTTGTTTCTACTCATTCAGTGTGAAGCCTGGGCCCTGTTTAGTTAATATTTTCACTACCTTAATAATGTTTTTTGGATCAAATAAGTGAAATTGGTTTAATGAATTTCCCATGGCACACCTGACGATCTCACACAAGGTTAAAAAAAAAAAAAAAAAAAAAAAAAAAAAAAATCGCTGTCCTAGGTATACCAAATGTATGATGTCAAGTCAGCTGGGTTTGGGTCCAGCTCTCCCCTCGACCCTCAGAGGATCGGTGCGATAAATAAATAATGGATGGATGGATGGGAAAAATATATATATAAAGCTCAACTCTTGTAGTGTGTGTGTGTGTGTGTGTGTGTGTGTGTGTGTGTGTGTGTGTGTGTGTGTGTGTGTGTGTGTGTGTGTGTGTGTGTGTATAACGTAAAAACAAAACTTTGGCTTGTTCAGTGAGAACTGTGGGTAACTCACATATCAGGCCTGTGGCGCCACTTCTGCTTTTGGTCAATTTAAGCAGCGCTGCAGCCGCTCCACACATCCATACATTGTGAGATGGCAAACAGATCCTCACCGTTTGTTTAACACAACGACGCAATCGCAATCAGGCTGCGTACAAAATGACTGTTATGACGCAGGGGGGGGGGGGGGTATAATAGATGCGGTTCACTCACTGCTTTGTGTCTCCATGGTGCTGGGAGCGTCTTCCGTGACTATTGGAAGGCCGACGGACCAGTAAGACGAAGACATTCTTCCTGGAGACACTGAGGAAACTGTAATCAGAGCAGAGGTTCGGATTCAGCTGGAAACCTGCAGAGACGGAGGAGCAAAATGTTAAAAAGTCTGTAGAAAAACTAAATAGACACACATTAGATGTTAAACACAAGGGGTCACTATTGAATTGTGAAGATTTTTTTGTATTTTACTGAAATACCCAGGAGAGGTACTGGTAAATGTGGCAGTGTTTTCAACCTTTATTTTAAATTATTTTTTACGTCAAATAAATCCTGTGGCACACTCTAACCAAAAATGTAACACACAAATCACACACTGTAGCTTAATACAGTATATTTAATTACAAGTTAGTGTTTCTCTTTGTTTCTACTCATTCAGTGTGAAGCCTGGGCCCTGTTTAGTTAATATTTTCACTGCCTTATTAATGTTTTTTTGGATCAAATAAGTGAAATTGGTTTAATTAATTTCCCATGGCACACCTGACGATCTCACACAAGGTAAAAAAATAAAAAAAATAATAAAAAAATCGCTGTCCTAGGTATACCGAATGTATGATGTCAAGTCAGCTGGGTTTGGGTCCAGCTCTCCCCTCGACCCTCAGAGGATCGGTGCGATAAATAAATAATGGATGGATGGATGGGAAAAATATATATATAAAGCTCAACTCTTGTAGTGTGTGTGTGTGTGTGTGTGTGTGTGTGTGTGTGTGTGTGTGTGTGTGTGTGTGTGTGTGTGTGTGTGTGTGTGTGTGTGTATATATAAAACTGTGGTTTGGCCTGTGCATCCACTGGTTTACATTACATGTACATTATGCTCTTTTAGCTGAAGTGTGCCACTTTTGCACACAATCTTTGTTTCAGCATTTAAACTCAAAAACTTTATTTCGTCATTTTTATTTTTTTAATCTCAGTAAAGGAAGACAGTCTTGATGAAATGTCCACGTTCAAAATGAAATGAATAATTTGTTAAAAAGTTGGAGTGTGCCACAGTCTGCTTCACACGTGATTAGTATTAGTTTAGATTAGCAGAGTTCATTTCAGGCTAATTTGGAGTTGTGATGTTTTTTTGAAAAATCTGTGCAAAAACAAAAGTGACTCAAGTGTAAACTTCTGTCTGTTCTATTTTCCCTTCGCCGACACGTACGATACTTGAACTGAACCAAATCTTAAACATTAAGAAGAAGACTCACCACATGGTCGTGAGCTCTGGGTGGTTGTGTTGTTGTTGTGTGAGGAGCCTCACAGCAGCAGCAGATTAGGATTATTGTGTGACAACCACTAGCATGTTAGTGCACTTCCTGGTTCCACGATGCAAACGTTCCAATCCCATGCGCGGTCCGTGCAGATTAGATTAGATTGCACTGCTCCTCAGACTAACTTTTTTTCTCTGCCCCCCCCTCAGAAAAAGAATCCCACACCTGCTCTGTAATCCAGCTCTCATCTAATCCGCCATGTCTTCTCTTTCCATACTTTACAGGGAGTCAGGTTTGTTTGGAGTATTTCCGTCATCCACATTTTCAATGCGCTCCTATTCTGAGGTTTATGGTAAATCCACCACCACCGACTTCCTGTTTCAAAGTAAAATGTCAACAATTCTAAATGCAAAGAAAATGAATTAAATGTTATTGTTTTTGGTTTTTTTAATAAAGTGCAAAACATTTAACCGTTCTGGAGATATATTACTTCATTTTCTTTTCGAAGAAATTCTTAAATAAAAATCCTACATTTGAACCTTGACATGTCTGAACAGCTGATGCTTCAGGAGCTTTAAAATATTTCTGTGTAATTTCTGACAATGACAATTTTTTCATTCAATCTTACTAAAATTAGAAATTTATAATGTCACTTGTTAATTACTTATACATGCATGAGGCTGAAAACTGTGACATATTCCATCTAAGTATCTGTGTATAATAGGATTGTGTTGGTCCCAAATACATTTAAACACAAAATAACTGTTTCTATGTTTTAACCGTGCGTAGAAAAAAAAATCACAAAATGCATCATGTTGTCTGCACTTTGCTTCCTAGTAAACAACATTGAATGAAACACAAAATATGCTTGATTGTCTTTATTCATGATTTCTATTTAAATACAAATTTAATGTGAGAGAAAAATGGAGACGGAGTTGTTTTCTCCATGTGGGATAATAAACAAACATACATGAACACACACACACACACACACACACACACACACACACACACACACACATACACCTGCACGCACACACACACAAATCTATATTTTATTTCATTTTTATCCATGAAAAAAATACATTGTTGCTGTTACACTACTGAATGGGACTTGACAGGTAAATATTACCTCAACAGGACAGGAAAAATCACTATAAATGTATATATATTTGCTAAAGTTTTTTGCTATATCGTCTTGATAGTTACTGAATTAGAAAAATCTAAATTATTCCTGAGGGGAACATCCAAATTAAAAAAAAAATATATGAACCTGTAACATAGAGGATGAGGAGATATGTAAATATAATATAATATTTTAATATATATATATATGATATTATATATATATAATATATATATTATATATACATATAGGCAGTGTATGGTCCTCACACTAACTGAGTCGGGAGTGTGAGGCTGGTGGAGAGTGGAGTTGTGGTTCTGGTGTGAGGGGGAAGCGAGGTGTTCTGGATTTTTCCCATTTCTTCTTACATGGTTTCACCCAGTTTGAAGGTGACGGCCTTCACCTCCGAATATTCAGCCAGAGCATATTCTCCCCTGGGTGGACAGACACAGCGCAGGTGAGCGAGTGAGGAAAGGACAGCGTAAACAGGTGTAACATCAGGAGAAAATATTCTCAGGGTTCTCACAGTTCTCGTCCGTTGCCCGACATCTTATATCCGCCAAAGGGCGACTGGGCGTGGAGGGCGTTGTAGCAGTTTATCCTTGAGAAGGGAAATAAGAGAGAGGGGGAGAGAGAGAGAGATTATCGCCTCTGTCTTTAACTCAGCATAAAGTTTTAGGTTTCAGATCTACAACAGTGTCATCTTAATTCCTCTATTGGCCTTTATTTGTTATTTTGGGGAATTTCCTAAAGCAACGTTCACACTCACTTTCAGGAATAATCTCTGTCCACACTAACGCACCTGAACACTGGGCATGCATGTGCCAGAATATACATGAAATAGAATTCTTTTGTGTAGTTGTATAAAATTCAACCAATGAGGAGCACTAATGGCTACATTTAAAAGAAGGGATATATATTCTTAGATATATAGATATATTTTAAGGTTAAATTGCTTATATATTGTTAAGCATGATGGAATCACCACTGAAAGTCAAATTGTGTTTTTTCAAAAACTACAATACAACTTTTTTTTTTAAATCCAGCGCTTCTAAAAATGGGTCATATTGCATTTTGTGAAATCTGTGCATACAAAAACAATAAAAATAAAAGAATGTAAACCGTGTGGCTGTATGGACGCTGGCCTCACCACACGGTGCCGGTCTCCAGGGCAGAGGACACAGACAGAGCTCTGTCCATACTGGTTGTGAAGACGGCTGACACCAGGCCGAACTGGGAACTGTTGGCTCTCTCCACGACCTCCTGCTGGCTCTTAAAGCTGAATATACACTGCACGGGCCCGAAGATCTGAGAGGACACAGCAGACACATCCGTCACACATACACAGAGATCAAGATAAGATAAGATAAGATAAGATAAGATAAGATAAGATGAGACAGGATTTTATTTATCCCGAAGGAATTTGTTCTGCTAGAGTAAAAAAAAAAAAGGTACAAAGAGTGCAAAGCACAAGTCGACAAAATAATAATAAATGAATAATTATTATAAAAACAATTAAAACAATTATTATACCTATTATTGCTTTTCCACTATCTTTATTATCCTAATTAACCCTAGTTAATTTGTTGTTTTTCTGACATTTCTGTAAATGCAAGCATTTTTTACTTTTCAACTGCGAAAAACTTCATCTGACGCAGAGTGAAACCAGACGGTGGCAGCAATGCAACGTAAAAATGATAAATATGCGTCGCCAGGTGTTGTGGGTGGACTAAGTCATGTTTTGTAAAGTACTGAAACGAGTCGTCACCTCTTCCTGGGCGATGCGCATGTGGTCTTTGACTCCAGAGAAGATGGTGGGCTGGATGAAGAGGCCCGTCTCACCCACAGCGCTTCCTCCGTGCTCCAGCTGGGCTCCTTCCTTCTGGCCACTCCCTATCAAATCCATGATCTTATCAAACTGCTGTTTATCAATCTGCAGAGAGGAAGACAAGAAGGGTGGAATAAACAAACGAGACGGGAATCAAGACTCAAAAGACAACATTGTGACTTGGGGTGGGGAGGGAGGTTCTACCTGTGGCCCGTGTGATGTCTGCGGGTCCAGTGGATTTCCTATGATGACCTTCTTGACGTTTTTTATGCTGCAACGCACAAACTCATCATAAATACTTTCCTCCACAAAGATTCGAGATGCAGCCGTGCAGCACTGACCCTGGTTATAAAAAGCTCCTTTCTGGGTCTCCTCCACAGCCAGCTGCACTGCAGACACACACACACACACGCACGCAGAGACACATTCAGGAAGTGCAACAAAGACCAACAACCAATAATATATATAAATATATATATATTTTTTTACTCACAGTCACAGTCAGCGAACACGATGCAGGGATTCTTCCCTCCCAGCTCCAGCGTCACTCGCTTCAGATTACTTTTAGCTGCCGCTTCTTTGACCAGCTGACCCACCTGCACACAACACGGAGCCAAAACCTTAATGCATTGTGGGTAATACTGAAACAAAAACAACCTCCTGCACAAATGCTCTACTTCTTTTAATGACAAAAAATGTATTGACAAATCATTTCTTTTTGGAACATTTGGAACAATCTCTGCCTTAGAAAACAGATTTGAGAAAAAAACATGAAGTTTGCAAGAGTGGAATAATTCTGCGTAATTTTTTTTTGTAAAATGTTTGGTATTTATCTTTAACTCATACATTGACATACCTCAGTAGAGCCAGTGAAGGCCACCTTGTTAATGTCCATATGGCTGGAGATGGCTGCGCCCGCCGTGGGACCGAACCCCGGAACGATGTTCACCACTCCGGGAGGGAATCCTGCCTGGAATGGCGCGAAGGGAGAGAGCGAGAAGACGCGTTGGTACCCGGAAATTACCTGTGACTCAATGTACCAGGGAAAAATGTTAAAAGAAATATCAAAAAATATATTCAATTAACTCGAACCAATTTACACTAAACTGTTCACCTGTGCAGGGCAGGGCGGAGCCAAAATACAGTTTTCATATTAATAATATATATTTTTTATAATATTCAGATTTATTTTGCTCTTCAAAAAATTAAATATATATATATATACTGTATATATATTTTTTTTTATCCGTTTTTTTCCTCCGCCTAAATGAAATGCAGTGTGGATTTCACAGCATGAATATTCACTGCGTTCCAAAGTATGACATTTAAGTTTTAAACACTTTTTTCAAACGATTGAAATAAAAAATCGACACGGGCGCATTTCCCCCCAAATCTATTTAATCAAAGTCAAAGACGAAGAAAGGTGGCACATCCGACCTCTTTGATGAGCGAGCCCACGTACAGGGCGGTGATGGGCGTCTGCTCTGCCGGTTTGATGACCACAGTGTTTCCACAGCTCAGGGCCGGAGCGATCTTCCACGTGAGCATCAGGAGAGGAAAGTTCCACTGCCAAACACAAAGACAACAACACTGTGACACAGTGCAACACAATGCGAGTACTTTTCAGTTGAGCAGATTTGGCGTATTTTGCGAAGTTATTCGTTTGTATTCACAGCCATTAATCATCTTAATTATCCTCTCAGCTGATATCTTCTAAAATGACTTTTAGAAGATGAGAAGGAGCTAATTTGTTAATGATTCGAAATGAGGATTCTTAAGGGATTTCTCAGAGGGCAGACACTGAAGGGATTAGGTAACATCGCTAATCTGGACTAAGAACATCAACACAATCTCGTGCGACAAAAAAGATCCACAACAGCCACAATGTGTGAACCGCACAGTAACTGAAACCTGAAGTTGAATGAATGGATTTGGGAAAATTGTCAAACCACCAATGTTACGCTCTCGTGCAATCTGCCATGGTCTGCCCATGCTAGGGGGGATAGATTGGCATCCTTTAAAAACAATGGATGCCTTTATTGAGGCTATTTACCATTCACCATTTGGAGGCGAATATACCGGATAATAAAAGCAGCGATAAATCATCAGCTCTGGAGCCGAGTCAAAGTATACAAATTCATAAAAAAAAACAAAAAAAAAACCAAACAGCTCATTTGTTTTCCAGTTGTTCGTCTCCATGCTGGAAACCAATGAACAAACAATTGGGCACTCAAACCCAAATTACACAGCAATATGTATACGCGAGTGCGGCCTGTTTATTGTTTGGCCATTGTTAACTTTTACAACACTTTTGGAAACACTCGGCACCAGGAAGGCCGAATGCTTTTTTTCCTGCTTTCCGTCTGACAATGAGTCACGGTCCGTCCGTGCCAACGGTACTTTCGGTAATTACGCAACGTTCCTCAGTATAAATTTCACTTTTATGATATAATCTCCCATCGTCAAACAACAGCCGTTTTTTGTTCCTTTGTTGCCAAAGCAACATTAGAGGTTACAGGCTTATGTTCGAAGATTAAAAGAAAAAAAAAAAAAAAAGGAATGCCTGTATTCTGTCACGACGTCGAAATTATACAGAGAAGAGAAACACTAGACGGGGAAACGCCGCCCCACCCTCAAATCTGATGAAGTTATTATCAAAAGAAAAGAAGAAAAAAAAAACATATATATTCCAGTGTGTGAAAGTAAACCCGGGATTGAGACTCCGTGTTCCTGTAAGGACAGCCCCGAAGGGATTAGCAGATACCAGGTCTTGTTTAGGGAGAGCCAAGATTAGGATTAGGTTTCTGCGTAGGCGCGGTTTCATTTCATCCCCTCATCCAGACGGGGATTTTCAAATATAAACCCAGCACCGCACGTCTACGATCGGGGCTTCTCTGGAAATGTCAAATTCAGATCGGCCCGAAGTTAAACGAGGAAGCCAGAGATTTTTGAGAAGATTCCATCTCTGCATCCAGAGCCTGAATAGAGCTGGAGCTGGAAGTTAAATGTTCTGCAAACGGGTCCCCAGTGGACAACTCCTGGCAAATTATGATTCAATGCAGACATTTTACAAAAAATGGAGCAGAAGACAACACAGCAACCAGCTGAGTCAAGCGGCTGAGTTACCATGGAATTATTCAGTGGTAATTCAAATGTGCTCCATATAATTGTGAGTTTCACTTTTTGAATGGATGAGTATGGATAGGATTGTGCACATTTTGGGCTCCATAATAAGACTGTGTGAACTTCTTTATGGACCCATAACATGACCAATACCACATACACTATAAGAGTATATCACCAGGAATATTCACCCCAGTGAATATGTGTGCCATGTTTAATTTGCATGGAGATCCTTTTTCATACGAAGGAATCTAACCATAGCTCCAATCTCCTATTATATATATATATATACTGTATATATATATATATGTGTGTGTGTATCATTAGATTCAAAGCAGAAACCCCGTGGACTTACAGGAATGATGGCTCCGCATACACCGACTGGCTCGTGTTTAGTATAACACATGAAGCTTTCATCTGAAAGAGAAAAAAATATATATAAAAAATCTGATGCACCTGTTACCAAAATAGTGAGCCAATTCAGAATGAAGAATGGTTTGGGCTACTGTAAACATTTACACTGCACGAAAGCCATCCGTCAATTCTCCCTTATAGAGGAAAGGAAATATTAGTTTTGGCGTCACCTGCATGAACGGAACGCCAAAACATATCTTTCACCTTTTAGAACCGTTGGATCCGGATTTTTAAAGGTGTGGGTTAAATCAATGCGTGCCACCAAAAAAGGACAGGATTGTGCGAAACTAGAAGTACAAATAACGTAAAAAGATGGACTCGGCGATTTTGTCTACATTTCTGCACGTTTTGATGCCTAACGCGCCGTGTCCCGGTATGTGCCCTCCAGCATAAGACTGGGGAGGGGGGGCGGATTCCTGGCTGCCGATTGGTCGAGGCGTTGAGCCAGCGCTGATTGCTAATCCCCACAGACTGTTGCACCTCACTGATCACTATCTCAGCCTCTTCCTCTTCCCTTTTGTCCCTCTCTCACCACTCCATTGGGATCTAATGGGGAGGAAAAGGCAAGCGTGTTTTGTCTATGTGCCGTCCTGCAGAGGAGACTGGGACAGGAAGGGGGGGTGGGGGGGGGGTATTAAGAGTCTGAATGAGATGCCACCCAGAGCTGAGGACAATCCTGAGCCAGGACCAGTCACTCGCTCTGGAGTAATTAACTGGTTTCCCATTGGTGCGCTGGTTATGGATTCCCTGTCTGGAAACACGTCTTGTGCACCCCTAATTATCCTGTGTCACCTAATTTATTTATTCATGTGTAAAAAAAAAAAAAAAAAAAATGGTGTGTGATTTTTTTGGCGTGGGGCTCATTTAACCTCAAGCACAGAAATGAAACTATTATTTTAGTCTCTCTAATGTATGGCTGAGTCGATGGAATTCATTCATTAATTAAATAACGTGTTATTAATGTTATGGGAGGCTAGCGCAATAATGAATGACCTTAAATGAGGGTATTGGAAAAAAAAACATCTGGCCCAGACTGAGATTTATAATCACAGCTTTAGGTTTTAATTTCAACAAAAAATCTGATGTGGGACACTCATTTTGTTCCAATGACAATTAGTCAAATTGAACAGATCTGATTTTATATTTCATAAAATAACTTGATTTAAACTGTTTATGACTCACATTTAGAGTCTCGTTTCGACTTTTTGGCTACATGTGAAATCACAGCGGTTGAATCCTTGACCCTCTCACGTCTCCTGTCTTTGTAGGACAGGGACAGACTGCATTTTTTTTCCTGAAGAAAGAAGATAAAGATGACACACTCACCTACGGGGAGACTCTTCCCGTGGATCTTGTCCGCCCAGCCTGCGTAGTAACGGAGAGTTTTGATGCTGCCGTCCAGGTCGATGAAGAAGGACTGAAGGAAGGGCTTCCCTGTGTCCAGAGTCTCCAGAGTCTGAGCAAAGGACAGAGTCGCACTTTAAACACAGTTTGTCATGTTCAGGTGAAATATTGTCAAAGCAATAACGAACGAAATGCGTCAGTGTGGAGTAGATGACGGAGGGATGAGAATAAAAACACTTGGCGGGAAAAAGAATGGCTGGTGGGGTCTATTTTTGACTCGAAAACGTTTCACATTTCTCCACAAATCCTGTTTTCACTCACATTATTTTTTGTATTCACATTTAACTCCTTGTACTGTTAGATTTTAATTGTGTATATATATATTTCTAAAAAAAGGAAGGAACAAAGAATATGATTTGATTCTCACAAATTTTGTGTGTGTGATATCATGAAGGTTGAATAAAGCTACGAATAATAATAATAATAATAAGTCCACAGTAACACAATAGTATCTATAGTCATAAACGTTATATGTATTGGTTCCAGGTATAATAACTGTATATAATTACTGATAAAGATGGTGAATGACAAAGGTGAGGAAAAACGTCGCATGACGCTGGATTTTTTTTTTTATTTATTTTTTCCCGGAACCTAGGGGTGGTGCAGTGGGATTTGAACCAACAGAGGTCCTCTGCGATTAAAGGGAGTTTAAATATGATTTGACCTCCGCAGGGATCCATTTGATGGATTTCTGTTGGTCCTTTGCCACCCTGTTTTGTTTGCAGGTTTGTTTGGACGCCGAGGCCTTGGGATTCACGTTGGCAGAGAGGCCCAGAAACCACTTCACTCTGTCCCGAGTCTGGATTTGATTTCCTCAAACAAAAGGCTGGGACTTAAGTGCAATTAGCCTCACCCCGAACGCGGCCACTCCACAGCATGTTTGCAATTAGCAGTCACATGCAATCTGGCATTATTACTTCACTCACATCTGTAAGGCTTCATTTACAGATCGAGGTCTGACTGCGAGCTGGCAGCCAAGCAGAGCCCAGAAAAAAAAAAAGAAAAAAAAAAAGTCACCGCACCAGGCATTTCATTCCAAACAATATCCGAGCGAGAGGGAGAGTCATTAGTGTGAGAGGGTGGGGTCACGCTTTCATGATGTCATGCTGTAATATGCCGTCCCATAGGAATAAGTCAGTGTCATGACAACGCACGGACGGCTGCGGCAGGACGTCCCATAAGGCCCGCCCCTCTAATTGAACATCTATTGTGAAGAATAATATGTCAACCGCAACGTAACAAAAACAAACAGAAACGCAGCGTTTTTGTGTGTGTGTGTGTGCGTTTTTGTGCGTGCGTTTTTCTGCTTGCGCTATGTGTGCGCGTGTGCGTGTGTGCGGGGGGGGCAGCATGAAATGTAAAATGCTGCAGTGCCACGCTCTAATTCTCTGGAAAAAATCACATGAATTTGTGGAGAAAGGAGAAAACTTTGACCAAAATCACTGCAAGTAACTTAAGACGGTTTCAATCTAGACCTGAAGGAGAAAATATTAACATTTTCATCTTTATGAATTGATCCTGACTGTATTGAGCAGTTTGTTTATATCATATATTGGGGAATGAGCCCACCGCCAGCAGCAGCCGGTCCCGCTCCATCAGGTCGGCCAGGCTGTGGAGCAGCCTCCCGCGGCTGGACGCATCCATCCTCCTCCACGCTGAGCCTCTCTGCATGGCCGCCTTGGCAGCCTTCACCGCTTTGTCCACGTCCTCCTGCGGACGGTGGAAAAATAGAATAAAGAGAATCAAACACGCACAGGTGTCTTCCTTACAAACACACAAGTCATGAAGCTGCCGAATGTGCTCCTCTGCCAATTTAACCACAGAATGACTTATTCCGAAAGTTTCATGTCCACTTATATCAGAGGAAGTAGATTTATAATAATAATTATTCGTAGGATTTTTGAAATAACTTATTTGGGTTCCCACATGTCAAATTTCTTGCACAATGCAACTTAATATTTCATATGAACTATATTCCAATCTCCAACATATTTCATTTTTTATACACATTTGAATGAATACATATTTAAAACCGATTTTTTTTTTTACAGATTTAATACAATTGAGAGCCCAGGCAGCAAGTCGTTATCTAAAATGAATGATCTCTTTTTTTTAAAAGTTTAACATTTATCATTAGTGTGATGATGAGTATTATTTAAAAGACATTGAAAAGCTGAAGAAGAGGGACGGACGCCTTCCTTACCTTGTCTGCTTCCTCCACGTCACAGATTTTGAGGCCCGTGGCCGGGTTGAAGGTGGGAAACGTCCTCCCTGAGCAGGAAGTGTGCCACTCATTGTCGATGAAAATCTGTGTGTGGCGAGCGAGAGAGAGAGAGAGAGAGAGAGAGACGTGTTTGTCACGCTCCACACATGGCGTGTGACACCTGTGTGTTGCACAATGCGACTTAATATTTCATATGAACTATATTCCAATCTCCAACATATTTCATTTTTTATACACATTTGAATGAATACATATTTAAAACCGATTTTTTTTTTTACAGATTTAATACAATTGAGAGCCCAGGCAGCCAGTCGTTATCTAAAATGAATGATCTCTTTTTTAAAAAGTTTAACATTTATCATTAGTGTGATGATGAGTATTATTTAAAAGACATTGAAAAGCTGAAGAAGAGGGACGGACGCCTTCCTTACCTTGTCTGCTTCCTCCACGTCACAGATTTTGAGGCCCGTGGCCGGGTTGAAGGTGGGAAACGTCCTCCCTGAGCAGGAAGTGTGCCACTCATTGTCGATGAAAATCTGTGTGTGGCGAGCGAGCGAGAGAGAGAGAGAGAGAGAGAGAGAGACGTGTTTGTCACGCTCCACACATGGCGTGTGACACCTGTGTGTGTGTGTGTGTGTGCCTGTGGTTCAGCTGAAACTTGTGGATCTGGTGTGTGTGTGAGTGTGCGAGTGCGCGCGTGTGTGTGGGACCCTCTCACCTTGGTGTGTGTGACCTCCTGGACCTTGGCGGGCTGAGGCAGAGCCGGCGCCGAGGTTTCTGCTCTCACTCCGTTCTCCGATATTCCGTTCTGGGCCATCCTGAGGTCAGCACACCGCCTGAGCCCGAGTCTGTCCACTCCTGCACCGGCCTCCGCTCTTTATCTATACACGCACGTCAGATGGACTCCTCCCACCTCCTCACACAGCAGCTGAGGGGAGACAGGCTCCGCCCCCCCTATCAAATATCAAGGGTCCTTATCTGAAAAGCTGGAAAAGCTGGGGAACATCACGTTCGCCGAGGTTCACTTTTAATCCGGACAAAAAAAGGGTCCCAGCTGTCACTGAATCCGGAGATGGCTTTCAGGTGTGTGCGTGTGCGCGATGGCGCGTGTGTCTTTATGCTGGCGAGGATATTTAGGTCCGAATCCAGCCTCATGAGAACAGAACGGAAATGTGACAATGAAATCAGATCAGTGCATTACACCCACAACATTCCTCATCATTCAAATTCATAGTATATTCAAAATTCAGCACAGTGTAAATATTTTTTTTTTTTACATATGAGGACATTTTCGTGTGGGGAGGTGGGTGTGTGTGTGGGTAGGACCGGTTTCTAGCCTTCATCATGAACTAAAGGTATTTGAACACACTTTTCTTTTGTGGGGCTTTGCAAAGCTCTCTCACACACACACACACACACACACACACACACACACACGCAGTCTGTGTCATGGCACTGGATTAAACCAACATTACTTTGCAAACAAGAAGAAATGGTGCACGTGTTTATTTGCATTTTTGAAATGCGGAGAGCTGAGATCCAATCAGAAGTGTGAGGAAAAAGAAAAAAAAGAATCAAAGCTAAAAAATGAAAAAAGAAAAAAGCCCAGCTGAAGGATTTCCTTGGAAATTGGCCGCGTGCGCAGGGCCAGGCCGGCGAAAGCGATCAGACTGAATTCATCCCGCTGCATAATATTTACATCTCCACACGCCGGCTTTGATCTCTTTCCGCCGCGCTGCCTGGCGGCGACGGCCGGCCGCTCGTCAACTCCGCCAAGGTGTGATCGCTCGCGATGTTCCGCGCAAAGTTGCTTTTTGCACCTGGGCCTGGTGAAGATGAATGGAAGTGAAGACACGCAAACACGCGCTTTTGTTCTTGTGGGGACAAAGCCGCCGGCCTGCTCCAGACTTGCACTCATGCACAGTCTGCTATTGTTTCCCCTCCATCGCTTCTTGTCACCCTTTGTGTCAAAGTTTAATTAGGACAACGGGCTTTCACGAGCTCGTTTCTCACTTCAGCAGGTTTCGAACACTTTCTAATGAGAGAGCCAGGGAGACTCGGAGGATTGTGTGTGTGCGCCTTTTTGTGAGTGTGCGTGTTTTTGTGTGTGTTCGCGTGTGTGTGTGCGCCTTTTTGTGTGTGCGCGTGCCTTTTTGTGTGCGTGCGCGCGTGCGTTTTTGTGTGTGTGTGTGCGTGTGTGTGTGCGTGTGTGTGTGCGTGTGTGTGTGCGTGTGTGTGTGCGTGTGCGCGTTTTTTTGTGTGTGTGCGCGTTTTTGTGTGTGTGAGTGTGCCTTTGTGTGTGTGTGCATGTGTGTGTCCACCTTTTTGTGTGTGTGCGCCTGTTTTTGTGTGTGTGAGTGTGCCTTTGTGTGTGTGTGCGTGTGTGTGTGTGCGCGTTTTTGTGTGTGTGTGTGTGCGTGCCTTTGTGTGTGTGCGCGTGCCTTTTTGTGTGCGTGCGCGCGTGCGTTTTTGTGTGTGTGTGCGTGTGTGTGTGCGTTTTTGTGTGTGTGTGTGCGTGCGCGTGCTTTTTTGTGTGTGCGCGCGTGCGTGCGTTTTCGTGTGTGTGTGCGTGCCTGTGTGTGTGTGTGTGTGCATGCCTTTGTGTGTGCGCACGTGCTTGCGCGCTTGCATGCATTTTTGTGCATTTGTTATGTGTGAGTGTGTTTGCGTGCGTCCCTTTGAGTGTTCGCGTTTATGTATGTGTGTGTGTGTGTCGGGGTGTGTGTGTGTGTGTGTATGCTCTGGGTGTGCATGTGTGCATGTATGTGCGTGCTTTTTTGTGTGTGTGTGTGTGGGCGTGGGTGTGTGCGTGTTTGTGTGTATGCGCTATTTGTGTGTCTGTGTCTGTGTGTGTCTATGTGTGTCTGTGTGTGTGTGTGTGTGCGTGTGTTTGTGCGTTTCTGTGCGTGTTTGTGCATGTCTGTGTGTGTGTGTGTGTGTGTGTGAGTGAGTGTAGGTGTGTGTGTGTGTGTGTGAGTGTGTGTGTGTGTGTGTGTGTGTGTGTGGGGCAGCATGAAATGCAAAGCCGGGGCCCGGGCCTCATGCAAATAAGCAGTAAGCTGCTCTGTGTTGTTTTCTCAAAAGAGTTGAGGGGATTAACTAAATGTGAGCAGCCATTTTACAAATCATTGAAATATAAAATAAAATGTGTATTTAGTGTCATTTTAAAGACACTAAAATCTTCTATCAGACTGTCGGTTGCCGTGTTTCCACTGAGGCCCCCCCCCCAAAAAAAGAAGAAGATTACACAGGTTTATCTACGGATGATTGACAAACAAAATGCTGAAGCATCTCCAGATTCCTCCATATTCTGAAAAAAAACGGTTTGCATATGCCATGAAAAGTGCAAACTGCATTTAAGCACAAGTGTATTGTAACGCTTTGTACTACTCTTAATATGAAATATTTTCTTATGCTAGATGCATATTTTCATTGATAACTGGAGTGCATATTGGTCACTTTATTAAGGAATACACAAATGTTTACACTGAATGATGGACACTGTAGTGATGCTCATCACCCAATCTGTTGCAGGGGCTCTGAACTTTACACAGATATTGTAAGAGGAGTGAGAATTGTTGAGTTTATGTTTAACTTATTATTATTATTATTATTATTATTATTATTATTATTATTATTATTATTATTATTATTATTATTATTATTATTATTATTATTATTATTATTATTATTATTATTATTATTATTATTATTATTATTATTATTATTATTATTTTAATGCCCTCCGACAGGGCCCACAGCGTTGAGAGCATCCTGCCGTGGGAAAGTGGAGTCAGGTGACCTCTCTGCCTCCAGGCTTGGCTGCTCAGGCTAATTGGCGCTGCACACCTTCTAATGATAGTCAAGTCTTCTCCCATCTGCAGGCTTCAAGGCCAATTACAATCACAGCGCACAACAACTACAGGCTCAAAACAGAGGGATAGAGGATAACATCAAACAAGTGCATCATTTAATGGAATAAAAACGGCACCAGTGCAATATGTAATAATTGGGTTTTGGGGGGGGAAGGGGTGGGACATGTGTTACACAACCGCCATGTTTGGTGTTGAACGCGGTGTCTGTCTGTAAAAAAAAACAAAAAAAACAACGGAAGAGAGAAATAAAAAGCTTCAACAAAAATGTGATTCAAATGAAATGATTATGTAAAATAAAATGTCCACGCAGAAGGTTGAAGTAACGTTTTTTGCTTATTGATATACAGGAGCAAATAATACAATTAATATTATATTACACAATATATCATAAATTGGAATAATGATACAATCCCACACAGCACCAAGACTAAGAATATAAAATGTGTATTTCATTCAATGATTTCTACTTTATAATAGCTCAATATTTATTTTTAACCGCCTACCACATTTAATTTTATATCACAGTCGCGGTTTCATTGAGAGCTTTTTGGGTTCAGGACGGCTCGACCTTGGCCTCGACCTTCAAATGGTAACAGCCATTATTATTATTATTATTATTATTATTATTATTATGACCTTGTGCTGCGTTCCCTTTAAACTTTAGACACTCTGCTGCACTTTGAGTGGCGCTGCTGCAGATGGTCGCACACAGACAGAGTGTAAAAGAGAGAGAGAGAGGGGAGGGCAAAGGCCGAGAACAATTCAGATGGAGGGAGAGAGGAGGGAGAGGGGAGGGAGGGAGAGAGTGAACCACTGAGATAACTCTGTCCAGGTGTTCAGAGACAAACAAAGACTCTTTTCACAGAGCGATGAGAACGCACCGCTTCTCCACTCGTTGCAAAATATACATGAGAAAAAAAAAAAAGGACGAAGGTCAGATTGTGTTTCAGAACACAAATGTGGAGCAGCGGAGCCTCGCTGCTGCCAGTAAACAGCAGAGAAAAGTGCCGAGGTCAAACGTGTCAGCGCTGACAATCGGCGGATTGTGTTAGATCACAGTTTGTACCACTCTGAAGATCATAAGACGACCGGAGGGCCGGGCCCAGCTGGAGGAGGGCGTCATGTTTAAATGTGGCTACAGAGCCATCCACCCTGGTCCATGGTCATCAAAACGGCAAATAAATATCATGTCAAGCAAATTGACCCATTATTGCCATGAGAAAATGCCATTAATTCACAAATCTGGCAAGTGACTAATATGCTGGTAGCGAACCAATAAGTCAAATGTTCCATGGCAACATATTTCATTTGTTTTCCGCTGCAATATCTCATATCTGTGTAATGATTGCATTATTATGAGATTATTTTTTATGGTTGTATTTAGGCCCCAACGTGCCTGGTCTTACCTCATGAGAAATAGAATAATGATGTTACCAGGCCAAAAATATTAGGCCACGCCCCTATTTCTGCTTTCAAAACCGCTGGCCTCCACGAGTCTGAGGTCGGCTGGTTCTTTCTCTCCAATGTGGGCCTTTAATTTCCTATTTCGTGCAAATAAGATAATAACTGCAGTGTAAGAAACACAAGCAGACTTTGTGTTTATCAAACCAAGCAACAACTGGTGCAAATTATTATTTGTGTTGTAAATATATATATATATATATAATAATTGCATTTTTAGTTTTAGATGCATGTGCATATATATATATATATGCGCATGCATATTTTTTTTAGCCAAATTATTTAAATTATTAAAAAAAAACAACCCCCCCCCCCCCCCCCCCCCCCGTCTGGCTGTTTTAGGTCTTACAATAATCGAAAATGAATGATAATTCATGTATTCATCTCCTATGTGTCATTCACTCAAACATGGCCCCACTGAGGTATTTTTTGGACCTTATGGATAGGAAACCAACCAGGAATGCAGATTACCATATGTTCCGATTTTTTTTTCGGTTATCACTGGACTCAATGTGGCAGCTCAAAGTGCCTGCCTATATCCGTGAGATATATGTGTGCGTGTGCCCGCGTTTGTGGGTCATCCCTTCGCGTCTGCTGACCTTTTGATGTCGCGCAGAGATTTTTTTTTTTTCTCAGCACTTGTCGCGGGCCCGTCTCTGAGCGGGAGCAGTGAGGGAGCGCTTTGTGTGCCCAGATCTGACCAATTTGCCGAGTCCATTCACTGCTCGGAGGAGCACGGTGAAACAAAAGGAGCTCAGATGTAGAATCTCTCGTCACTGTTGGGAATGGCCAGTAGATTAACTTTCCTTCCTGATGGCGTCTCTCGGATTTGACTGCACGCTTGAGGGGAGAAAGTTCAAATCGCAGGAAGTGGTACGGTTAAATTCGAAAGGTCTGTGGCTTTGATAGTCATTGTTCCATTTCATCGCCAAGTCCATATATTTCATTTGACATTCTCACTAATGTATTAATCACGTATTGATATTTATATTGAATGTATTTACGGTTGTAAAACTGTAATGGATATGCTTCACTACATATCAATGGTACCTCCATAGTCTCCACGTAGTCTTTCCCCGCCCCCCCCCCAAAAAAAATTCCACATACAACATCATTTACAAAAATGTAACTGTAAAAAACTAAACCTGAATCTGACCATGAAAGCAGGTCTAAACCCCCAAACTCACCTCAGGAGTTGATGATGGTTTTGAACCAGCACTGATCCTCACACACGCACACACACACACACACACACACACTGCTGAGATACACCATGCTTTAATGCCAGTGCCACAGAGGACATATCACCTGTTGGAAAACCTTCAGGACTCCCGTGGAATCAATACGCTCTATTGTGCGATCTGTGAGAGACTCCCACAGCATGCGGGACGGTCCCGTCCAGGATCTGTGACCTGCTCCCCCCTCAGAAAAAGACTCCAACTCAATCGACCCCCAAAAGAACGAAAAAGGAAAAATTCATCTTTATTTACCTTCACATATGCCACTTGTAAATAAGTCACTCACCCAAACAACCAATACCCAATATGACTTTATCATCACAATAATAGCCTATTATTTGTGGTCCCAGGTGCGTGGATGGGTTACACACTTTAGATTTTTTGTTTAAATCCACAAAAGAATGTGCGCCTCTTTCTACTGTAGGAGGGCTTTTTTTTTAATTAGGAATTTGCAAGGCGATGATGAAAATTATTTTGAAAAGTGCTTTGTGAATAAATGTTGCCAGATGTATTTTATGTACATTTTCCATTGTAAACTAGCTGCCTAATAAATGCTATATTTTAAATGCTATAGTTGTGTTCTGCATGGTATTTCTATTACATAACACACACACACACACACTCATACAGCTACAGTAAGACCTATCACATGACTTGGCTTCTTGTCAATCAACAAGCGACATGCCCTTTCTTGATGACCCACTCGTTGTCCAGGAATGCACGAAGCCACAGAAAGGAGCTAATTCAGTTCAGGGCAATTAGTAGTTTCTAAAAAAGAAGGGGAGAAAAAAAAAGAAGCAAAGATCAAGAGCTCTTCACAGGAACAAAAGGTGAGAATGGAAATGTTTCTATTTTTCCACCAGAGTCACATGTGAGAATCGTTCAGCTTCACATTGAAGCCGCTGGCTGAAGCCAGGAAGCTCCGTCAGATCTGAGGATGGTCCACTTGAAGCTGTTTTCGGTTTTCTTCCACGGTATGTGGATGAACAAAAGCCAAAAAGTTTAAATTGGCTCCACTGGAACTGAAATTCTGAGAAATATCTTCAGGCTTTCCTCTCTCGGGCTGAGGAACCATTCAGCCGGTTTCTGGCTCCTGGTCAGGAGGTCCTTCAGGTTTATTTTTAAAACCTTTTACATAAACGGCCCGTGAAGGATTTTGATGAAGGCCATTCTTTCAACCAAAAACAAACAAACATGCTGAAAGGTTACTCTGTTACTCATTCAGCTGAACTTATATGCAAAAAGTCATTTTAGGTGTAAATATGGCATGCTGACCTTTGACTTATTTACATGATTACACGTAAATAGGATTACACTACAATCTGCTTATCGAACGATCAGAACCATCAAAACCATCAGAACCACCACAACCATCGGAGCCAAAAGAACTACCATAACCACATAAGAACCCTAACCCAAACCCTCCCCGATACCAAAATCCTTTGTATTGTAATTACTTGGCAATAAATGCAATTTGATGCGGATTCTGTACCATTGGTTAGAGGGAATATCTATATCTATATCTATATATATAGATATATAT
This sequence comes from Colistium nudipinnis, assembly GCA_016785305.1. Classification (NCBI taxonomy): domain Eukaryota; kingdom Metazoa; phylum Chordata; class Actinopteri; order Pleuronectiformes; family Rhombosoleidae; genus Colistium; species Colistium nudipinnis. Next base: position 59,693 of record JAFBJU010000169.1, read on the forward strand.
ATATAATATATTATTATATATTATATATATTATATATTATTATATTCTGATATATTCATATCGCATGTGAATATTGCACTGCAGCATCTGATCTGAGCGGTGGATTTTGAGGAGGAAAGATCTGAATATAATAATTCAACTAACCATTAAGTCGGTGACTTAGCTCTAAACACGGAGACGAAGAGGAAATGTCATTTTTAGCTCGATAGAAATGTTAGAGTTGAGGTGTAATTTGGAAAAGACTAAGCCATTGTAAGACTGAGGTGTGAGAGCGAGGCTGTGTGTGTCTGTGATTGCCCAAAACAAGCTCAGCTTTCGCACAGAGAGCCAGCGACACTACACTTATTCAGTCCTGCGGTGATACTGTACTTTCGGAGTCACGCAAACACAGCCGGGCATGGGTGCGACACGCTGCGCTGCTGCGGTTGGAGAAAATCAGTTTGTCATGGCACACCAGAAACAAAGCACACTACACATCAAAGAAATGAAAAATAACACTTTAGGATGAAATAAAGTTATCAGAAGCAAAGCTGCAGTGTATCTCACTGCAGTAAAAAAAAAATTATCAAAAAACATCTATCCATATAGATATAATTTGTGATTCGAAATGTCATCCTGAGGAGTCTGGTGTGTGTGTGAGATTTGTGTAATGACTCCTGGTAGCACAACTTTGCATTAACATCTGGAGTCATCACTTACTTTTGTTCTGCCCACACTGTAAATTTCAATATGGAAACTAGGCCGGGGGGGCGGGGGGGGGGGGGGGGGGCCAGCAAGGGGGGTCAGCAAGAGACGTGGCTCAGGTCTGCAACATGAAGGTCAAAGGTGACAAAAGACAAGCAGGGGAATCTGGAGTCCAGATTATTTCCTAATCTGGTGGCCTTCTGGCTGCTGTGAGCATTTAAACTCTACGCAGTAATATTTATAAATTTATATGTGGGAAATATACAAATATTTCTTTCATTTTAAATCAGAAATTGGATCCCATCAGTCAGGGGAAAACAGGACTTTCAGGAGAAACAGGACAGAAGCAGAACAGACAACAGGAATCACACAGACTTTATAAACGGAGGGACCACGAGACACAGGTGAAGCCAACGAGGACAATCACACAGGAGGGAAAAACCAAAGAATGGCAGGAAGTCAAACTAAACACAAGCACACAGGGAGAGAAACTAGAAAATAAAACAGGAAGTAAGACAAAGACCAGATACCACCCGTCCATGAGTAGTCCTGAAAATGAGAAAAGAAATCTCAAATCAGAGACTCCACACTTCCCAGATTGCGGCAACATCTACACAACTGGTGCGTGCGTGTGTGTGTGTCTGAGCGAGAGCTGTGGGGACAACTGCATGATGGGATTTCTGAGCCCCGGCCTCTCGGCGCATCTGAAGGGACGGTGACGTGCTGTCACCACCAAATGAAGTCGTGATAAAAAACGCTGCAGCTCCACCTCAGAAAGAGTCTCTTTGTTTTTCCTTACCCAGCTGACCTCCTCCACGGAGGCTCGGCTCCTGGACCGAACGAGGAGATAAAGAGCTCCTTCACAAAAAAAAAAAAAAAAAAACCCCGGTAGAGAGGAGCCACCGGGGTCGTCTCCTGGAATGCCTCCTCATTTCCTGTGGGACGAATACGCGTCGTTCATCCTCGGCCGCCGGACCTCGGCTGAATTTTTCTCTCAAAGAGCCGGTGCAGAAAGTGACTGTCTTTCGAGATTTCATTTTTTGTCATTTTGACTGTGTCGTTTAACGACAACAAAGCGCCACTTTCCCTCTTTTCTTCCTTCCATTAAAAAGGGAGAGAAACTAGAAAATAAAACAGGAAGTAAGACAAAGACCAGATACCACCCGTCCATGAGTAGTCCTGAAAATGAGAAAAGAAATCTCAAATCAGAGACTCCACACTTCCCAGATTGCGGCAACATCTACACAACTGGTGCGTGCGTGTGTGTGTGTCTGAGCGAGAGCTGTGGGGACAACTGCATGATGGGATTTCTAAGCCCCGGCCTCTCGGCGCATCTGAAGGGACGGTGACGTGCTGTCACCACCAAATGAAGTCGTGATAAAAAACGCTGCAGCTCCACCTCAGAAAGAGTCTCTTTGTTTTTCCTTACCCAGCTGACCTCCTCCACGGAGGCTCGGCTCCTGGACCGAACGCGGAGATAAAGAGCTCCTTCACAAAAAAAAAAAAAAAAAAAAAAAAACCCCGGTAGAGAGGAGCCACCGGGGTCGTCTCCTGGAATGCCTCCTCATTTCCTGTGGGACGAATACGCTTCGTTCATCCTCATTCAACAATAAAGTATAATTTTGAGTTAAAGCCGCCGGACCTCGGCTGAATTTTTCTCTCAAAGAGCCGGTGCAGAAAGTGACTGTCTTTCGAGATTTCATTTTTTGTCATTTTGATTGTGTCGTTTAACGACAACAAAGCGCCACTTTCCCTCTTTTCTTCCTTCCATTAAAATCACGAACTGTTCCACAACCCTCTTCTCTCCCTCCACCCCAATGCTCCAATCACAGTCTTTCACTCTCAGCCTCAGTTTGTTTTTTTTTACTACGCACTGCTTTTAAACGCCGTTGTCCTGCTCGTGTTGTGATGCAGATCAGGACTGGCAAACCCTACTCGAAGGTACCTGGAACTGGGATCTGGTATCAGCCACTGAGCCCCCGTCCAAATTTAGTTCCAGGAACTTTTCCTCAGAAGGAAAAAAAACGGTGAAAAGAGAAGCGGAACCCGAGACAGTGGATACAATGTTGTGTTACTTTTTGTGTAGAGGTAATTTGTTCTCACTGTATTGTGCGTCTGCTGTTTGAAAATCTGGTGTTTTTGATTCCAATTGATAAGGATCTTAAGAATGATCGTGTGTCCCTATTAATTTGAGCCATTGACACTTTATAGCAACATGTTCTAATACAGTAAATAAACTTAATTATTCTTGAATGACTGGACAACAAAGCTCAGTATCACTCACTTAACATCACTGAGAAACTTTTTTTTAAAATGCGAATCTAACGGAGTCCCCTTTTTATTTTATTTTTTTCTCCACATTTGATAAAGGTGGGGCAGCGTCAAGGTGCCGTATCAGAAAATCAGATAGGGAAAAGGCAGAAACGCGTGGTGATATTTTTAGACAGCGCCCAGAGCTGTGCAGACAAAGCTGCTATTGTCCCGGCGCCCCCCGGCCCACAGAGGGAAGCCATTGTCTTATCCTGTAACGCTCCCAGTGATCCCAGCAGCCGATATATACTATATCAGCCCCGCGTCGGGTATAGAGCAAGAGCGGAGTGTATCGCAGCCACCGTCAGGTCACCTGGGCCCGGGGAACAAATGGAGCTGAAAGCAGAAACCGGCATTCCTGAGGAAAATAAAGAAGGAGGGGGATAGGCCTGAGCAGAGATGCTCCACACAGGGCCAGGTTCTGCTTTTATATATATATATATATATACACACACACACACACACACACACACATATATATTTTGGATTTGTGGGCATAGCAAAAGTGAAGTATCAATGTTTTCACAGTATTTTGAGTTGTTGCACAGTGCACACACACACACACACACACACAGCAAATGTTACAGAGGCTATATATATATATATATATATGTATTTTTTTTTTCTCAGTGAGGTGGGAGGTCGAGTACAGGTGGTCGTGTGAAGCCATCCCTGGTACAGTGGCATTTTGAGTGGAACGCGCAGATTATTGTCAAGTCTTATTTCCTTCTTTACTATAGGTTGATTCCCAAAAAGTTCCCCAAACAAAAAACGGAAATGCAATTTATTAAGTCTTTGAATAAACACAAAAGTGTCGTAAACATCACCACAAACCTCCTGCTCACTTCTAATACGATATATATATATTAATACGCCCTTTTTTCTTCTTTTTTTTTTCAAATGGTCACTTCCTGTGAGGTACACAATTAAAGCACACACAAAAACCAGCGCGATCCTGTCCATCTGTTTGGTGTTGGGGAGGTGGGGGGGGGGGGGGGGGCGCCGCCCCAAAGCCGCACCATAAATCAAAACCTATAAGCATTCACAGATGGACTGTCATGAAGACTCTTGCGTCACGCGTCTGGGTTTTTCTGAAGTTACGAGACAGCTCGAAAAATAAATAAATTGGAGTTATCATTATTCTAAATGAGCGGCGCGGCTTCTCCGGAGACCTCCTCTCCCATGGCGCCCACTTGTTTTTTTTTCACAGTTTGATCCAAAAACGCTCTCGGGTTGGAGGTCAGAGGTCACAACGCGCGGACGGAGCAATGGATACCGACAACGCAAACAAGCGATTGGTGGAACACTCTGAATTCACCGTTGGCAGGCGCGCGACAAAAAATATGGAAATTATAATACTTTGGAGGGCAATAAAAAGGAAAAATGAGAGCGTTCTGTATTTAATTATTATTCTTATGTTAGAGCAATAAAATCCAATCCTCCTCTCAAGGAGGTTTAAAAAAAGCATTTACGCACACAGACACTCGTCCAACGCAGTGACGCTGAAATCAGGCTCAGAAACACACAACGGGATGAAAAGCCATAACAATGAAAAAAAACACACACCCACACCCACACACACACACACACACAATGCAAAGAGGCAAGTGGGAGGTTTTACTGTAAATACACGAGGCTGATCGTAAATAATCCTGAATAAGGGGTGTGGTCCAGGGAAAATATGTTTAACTTTAGCGCAACTTTCTGCTACACAACGGTTCACACATTGGAACCACACATTTTTGCGCGGTGATGACAATGATGAAAACGCTCAAGAGCTTTTTCATGTGTTTGGTTTTTCCCGGAATCAAGAAATCCCAAACCCACAATAATATAAAACCTCAGCGTGTTGAAGAACCACAAGGGTCTCTTTGTGGGTTTTGTTGCGAGTCTCTCGTCGTGTTAGTTTTGCACCTGTTTGACTTCATTGTGTGCGTCTCTGATGTGGTTTGTGGTTATTTTGTCTCACACACAAACACGATCAAAACAATCGCTGACGACCCAGAAACACGGATTTAAGTTTATTCACATGTAGTTTTTTTTTTATATTTACATTTAAAAAACCTGCAAATTCTGTACATTCAGTAGTTAATGGCGTGGAAGACTTGTGCCACATGAGACGATGTGTTTCCCTGACGGTGTAACGACACGCACACACACACACACACACACACACACACACACACACACACACAGACACACAGACACACACAGACGCAGACCCACACACACCTGCAAAAACTGCAGCTGCAAAACTCCTTCCCATCAAAACCCCAAACAGGTAGAGGAAAGAAGTGCATTATGGGACATGGAGTAGAACCAAAATGTGGTGAACATTTCACATGTGAAAATGACGTGTGAGTCAAAGAAAGATTAGGTTTCCATCAAGGAGCTTCAAAAAGTTTCAAATCCCCCCCAAAACTGTAAAATCAATAAGCTGCCTCTAATGAGTCAAAATACAAAAACCTTGTGGCCACCATGTTATTTATTTATTTTATATGGGCTGGCGAGACCCGGAGCACCACTTGGAGAACCGGAGCAGGCCAGCGTTACACTTGGCACAAAACAATAATAATAAACAAGAGGAATAATCGTGAAACAGCAATGGTGTGTTTCAATGGCACCCCGACAACGTGCGTCGCCTCTGGTGCCTTCAAAGTTATGTGTCTGTGTTGAGGACTAATCTAACGTCCGAAAAAAAAAGAAAAAAAAAAAGGAAAACATTCGCGTGACGAAAACCAGATTCCAGAAGCAAATTGAAGACGTGCAGAGACAAAGAAATCAAATCTTGTAGCAGGGGCGTTATTTAAAACCCCCAAGTTTTATTTTTTAATTGTCAAAATGAAAATTTCACAGTATAATCTCCACAACAGGCTTTTTTTTTTTTTTTTTCCCCCTGCTCGATGCAGACCAGGGATTTTAAGAGAGCACCCGACATTCCTGCCACAGAAATAAAACACTCGATTCCAAATAGTTCCTGTACAACAGAGCGTCACCACTCGCAGGCAGGCACACGCACACGCGCACACACACACACACACACACACACAGAAAAAAAAAAGAAAAACATGAATCACACCACACTGATAACATTATATCCAAAACACTTTAAATAGGGTAAGAATACCAGAGATCGTTGCTTAAATAAAGTCTACAAAAATATCTGTTGTACATATTTACATTGACTGTAGTGTCCATCATCCATTGTGTGTCAGTGTTACTCCCCTCCCCCCCCCCCCGCGCCCCCCGGCCCCAAAAAAACAACAACAAACTGTAAGTCATAATAAAACCACACCGCCGGCGAGTTAATGTGCAGTTATCGGAATGACATTATTCATGAGTGGATCCTTTCAAGACTATTTTACCGTCCTAATTACTGCTCAGCGTCCCAATAATTTTTTCTTCAAAATAATTGATCGCAACTGATTCCAGCTAATCATAAAAAAAACACAATTCATGTCAAGCTGTTGGATTGAAACTAATCCCATGTGTCATTTATTAAGATTGGTTTACGGCGTGTATTTTGAGATTAGGGTCCAAACATCAACGTCGATCATTTAATTCAAACATGATTCTGGACAATGTACATTTTTATTTATACCTCGTCAATAGTCTGTTATGGACTGCAGTGATTTATTTTTAATATTATTGGACTTTACACTCTAAGGCTCCTGCTTTTAATAAGTCAGAGTTATTGGAGGATGTTGGCGAATAATTAAGAAACGTAGCAAAAGAAAAATCAGAAAGCACCTCGGAGATTTCTTTTTTTTCCAAGCCATCAGTTGCTCAAAAGTAAAAATAAAACCTTTGCGATTCTTGATATAAAAATCCTCACTTCGGCACATTGAGTGTACATTTTTTTTTTTTTTATAGAAGGAAACAAATTGATTTGACAGTCTGAGCCGGCAAAGGATAACATCATGCACACTAGCAATATAATCCAAATGCTATCTGCAGGCGGATTTTTTATTTTATTTGTTTTACTCTTCAAAGGAGCGCTAAATAATTAGGTATCCGATTCCATCTCTCAGCTACTGTTCCCACCACGAAAAAGGCTGAAATGGACGAGAGAGGATGAAGTGGGACACTATCGTCAATGTGTTGACCTGGACAAAGAAAAATAAAAACTGGATGACCCGCCCCCTCAGCGTGTGAGTGACAGGTCTGTGATTGCATAGTGTTCATGGATGACAGCAGAGAGGTTTTTTTAGTCCCCCTCTCCTCTCTGACTGTTCTCGCCCTCAGACGTTGTCAAACTTATGTTTTAAATAGTCTTTCATCACCTTTGCGATCGGTAGATCCTCCAGCATCTTCAGGCTCTGGAGGCCGATGCAGCGTCGGATTTCTATTCGACACAAGTCCTGCAGAGTCCGAGGCTGTCCTGAGAGAGGAAGACAGGGTCGTTATTGCCGACTGCGCACACGGGTACGTAGGAAGGAGAAACTGCAGTGACGAAGAGCCAAAGAAGTGAAAATATGTGTCACTATGACACTCTGTCCCAGAAACAAATCACAAATGAGCAGAACAACATCTCAATTTTTGGGTCAATAATAATAATAATAATAAAAATAATAATAATATATTATTATTGTAATAAGAATAATGATTGTATTATATAATATAATAATTATTATATTATTATATAATAATAAATGATATTATTATTATCATTATTATTATTAGGTTGTAAGTAATAATTAGGTTGGAGGTAAGTTTCGAGGAACCAAGAAAAGCGCTATAAAAGTGGGATGTATTTATAATATACAAAAAGGATAAAAACTTTCCCCCAATTTTTTTGTATAACTGTGGATCCCTGACAGTAGTTGCATCGCGCATGCCAAGTTTTTGTTAATCCTCCTGAATTTGTGCGTAATGAACACAACATAATAAATTATTATTATTGTAATAAGAATAATGATTGTATTATATAATATAATAATGATTATATTATTATATAATAATAAATGTTATTATTATTATCATTATTATTATTAGGTTGTAAGTAATAATTAGGTTGGAGGTAAGTTTCGAGGAACCAAGAAAAGCGCTATAAAAGTGGGATGTATTTATAATATACAAAAAGGATAAAAACTTTCCCCCAATTTTTTTGTATAACTGTGGATCCCTGACAGTAGTTGCATCGCGCATGCCAAGTTTTTGTTAATCCTCCTGAATTTGTGCGTAATGAACACAACTCTCCATCGACTTGTTAAAGTCTGTACGATAGTAAATGGAAAAAAAATCCTCATCGATAAGTATGAGGAAAGTTTTTTTTATTTGCAGTACTGCGAATATGCCCGTTGTGGGATTGAAACAGCTTTCAAATGTTCTCAGTCCTGTCATATAATAGAATTTACCCCCCCAAAAAAACCCAAAAAAGGTTTCTCCTTTGTGTGTGTGTGTGTTTTAAAGCCTTAATCGTGTCCTCTGTGCTATCAGCCGTATGCAAACAGCTGTCAGGAATTGCCTCCACTCCAGGAAGTGGTGTGGGCGGCTGTTCAACTGTTCATCAACGTGATGAGACACAGTCACTTCTTTCAAACCGCCACAGGAAACACATATAAACTCAGATAGATGAATAAGTCATGACCAAAAATAGAAATAGAGATATTTGACCTTTTCCGTTGACCCCATATTTTCTACTCTCAGTAGAATGCCCCAGGGAGGCATTTTAAAAAGAACTCTACGTACCACTGCCTGCTTGCGTCAATGGCAGCGCAGTAACACAGGGGAAATACTGCCTGTATAATACTGTATGTATTATATTGCATATTAAACTCAAAGTCAATGACTAAAGGAGGTTGTACAAAAGCCTCACAAAGCTCTTAAAATCAAGGTAAGAATCATTAAAAACTATAAATCGACACAGAATCATCAAATTACATTAAAAAAAAGAAATGTACTAAACCAAAGAATATGAATTGTGAAATGTACAAATAAAAGTTTGGGCTCCTCTGAGGAAAATAAAGTCAGGACCTGTAAGTACTAAAAAAAAGTGCATTTTCAATTTGAAATAAAATAAGGGATATTACATTAAAATGCCAAGTTTCCACACAGCGCTGAAGAACAACTGAGCCTGAAGGAAAAAAATAATGTTTAATGGTCCAAATACTGCCTGTAGTGTATTTTGTGTTGACTCAGTAAAATAAAGTAAAAAAAATAAATAACCAGCTGAAAACATAAAAAAAGGGAGACATTTTCAGAACCCTACTGAGTCTATATCCAAAGATGGATGTGGAAATATTGAGTTGTACAGGAAACACACGGATAGAGGAAAGAATGGTCGCCATTACGTTTCTGCAGATTATAAATCTGAGTAATCCAAAGCAGACTTTGATAAATTATATATTTTGTTAATTTTTCAAGTAAATTAGAAGAAGCAATATGGGAAATGGGGGGTAAACTAAACTGTATTCATTCTAGATATGGAACTAAAATGCTCATCTGGACAAATATTGTTTTATATAATTTTTGGTATAGTGTGAATACAAATACACATAAATAATGTATAAATAGGCCAATAATAATAATAATAATAAATGTTGAATGACGCATGGTGTCTGATGTCTAAACTTTAGCCCCATGTGGGAACCTTTGTGTGAGGACTGAGCTGTAAAAGGGCCGAGGCGGCCTGTCACCCTGTGCGTGATGAGCCTTTCATGGCTGCGTGAGTTAATCCAGGAGGCCGAGGTGTAATCTATAACCCCGGCAGGCAGAGGAGTCTGTGAAAAGGATTTGTGTGAATCTTTGATATCTTTGATATCAAAGTTGACGGGAGCAGGAATGTGGCCATTGTTGGTTTGGGAAACGTGAATGCTTCGGGTGACGCGCTCAACAACCGCTCTTTAGAACCTGGAGTTGGCCAGCAGTTTCACTCTATACATTTCTCTCAGCTTCTGCCTCATCTCAACTTACAATAAAAAAAAAAAAAAGATCTATCACTTTTTGTACTAAACTTCCGAGGGTTCCGAGACCCCGCCCACTTGAACAGATTTCATTACTCAGATGAGGACATTAACTTTTCATGGAGTTTGCAGACGGGCTGGTATGCGTTCTATTAAACCTCATTCCATAATAATAATAATAATAATAATAATAACACAGCTATAAGGCAATGCTCTTAATGACAAGAAATATATCATTTTAAAAGGAGGATTTAAATGATTTTTTCCCAGTTCCAGAGGCTATTATTTCAATAGCTAAAAAAAAGAAAATAAAATGTGTCAACCCAAATACCTTGATGAGCAATGTGTGCAGTTATATATCATGAAATATATTACAGTCATATGCACCACACTTGGAATGGAAGATTAAAAAAAAAGCAGCTTCTTCCGACTAATCCAAGGAGGAAGTGGAGACAATGAGTAAGGGAGGAGGAATACATTAGGCTGTAAATCCCCAAAGGACTTAATTGTTTGTTTTTTTATTTTATCCATAAATATTGCAACTGAAATTAATATCTGCAAAACAGACTCTGCATTGTGATGTTTTTTTTTCCAATTATGGCTTTTTCTGTTAGCTGACATGTCATTATATGCCCATTAAAATGATTCAATGTATTCAGGATCATTCTGATTGTTATTACTGCTGATATTTGTGTTGTGTTATGGGGGAGGACTTACTGGTGACCTCCTGCAGGTAGTCCAGACAGGGCCGGCTGATTCCAGACAGGCTGACGCACACGGCCGCCGCGGTCTGGCCTTCGTAGTTCCTGGTGCTGGTGTTGGCCCCGTACGTGTAGAGCATCTGGGCGCACAGCACGTCGTCGCGCAGGGCAGACAGGTGCAGCGGCGTCTGGCCGTCCTCCTGGCGTCCCAGGTTGGTGTCGGCGCCCCTCTGCAGGAACATGCGGCAGTACGAGTGGTTTCCCTTGATGACGGCGTAGCGCAGCAGGAAGCCGTTCTGAATGTCAATGTTGGCACTGTGGTCCAGGAGGATGCGCACGCAGCTGGAGCGCTCGCGGATGATGGCCAGCTGCAGGGGCGTGGTGCCCTTGTCGCTCAGCGGGTCCACCTCGGCCTTGAACTCCAGGAGGAGGCGCACGAAGGAGTCGCGGCCGTAGTGCGCGGCCACGTGCAGCGGCGTCCAGCCGTCGTTGCTCTTTGCGTTAATAATGTCACTGCGGAACTCCGACTCCAGCATCAGGCGGGCGATGCGCGCTCGGCCGTGCATGGCGGCGTAGTGGAGGGCCGTGAAGCCGCCTATGAAGTCCTTCACTGTGGGGTCAGCTGTACACGGGAGAGTGGAGAGGGAAACAGGGGCAGGTGTGTAATCAGGTTTTGAGCTGAATACTGTGTGTGTGTGTGTGTGTGTGTGTGTGTGTGTGTGTGTGTGTGCTCCTTATTTCTAACCAGGTGAAGAAAAAAAACTATTCAGCAGTTTACATCAATTATCCAAAGAATATGAATTTTAAAGCTATTCTACACCAGCTACACTTACAGGATTCAGACAAATACCGAGCACTGAATAACAATAACATTTCTACAAATTATGACTACAACCGATAACAACGAAAATTCCTTTAAATGTCACTTTTAAAAAGTCCCAAAGAGGGAAATCTGATTTAGAGATGTAAAATTCCTTAATGTTAATAATTGTAGCTGTTAGTTTCCAGACCTTAGGAATCACATTTAGTCATAATGTCTTTGTTAGTGTTGCAGCTTTTTGAAACAAAAAACATTTTAAATCTGCTTTAAGATAGCTAGAATAGTTCTTTGGGCCCTTGGTTATTTTTCCCAAATCAATTTTATCTGAAAAAGCATTGGATAGAAGTAGCACACAAGGTGTTTTTTTTTTCTTTTATCTTGAAGGGCTTTCAACTAATAAAGAGAAATGAATGTCTTTCCTGGTAGAATAATGCCCTCTAGTGTTAACACAAAAAAACTGCCAGGGAATGTATGTCCAAGGACCAAATGAACAGAGCTTCTTTAATAAAAAAAATAATAATAATAATACAAATAAAAGGCCTCTCACCTCCATGCTCCAGGAAGACTCGCACACATCTCTCTTTTCCTTTGGCGGCCGAGAAGTGGAGCAGCGTCCAGCCGTTGGCGTCGCGGATCTTGGGCGAGTACCCTTGCTCCAGCATCCTCCGGACGGTACACACATCGCCGGCTGCCACTGCAGCCTGGATCTGCAGCTCCTCATGAAGCTCAGGGTTCCTTCTGCAGTGATGGTTCAGCATCCTGTCACATTTCGGAATGGGAATGTTCATCTGTGCCTAACAGCTGTTAGGAAAGATCAGTGAATACATTCATGTATGCCTTTGGGGCTAGTCCATATTGTGACCCTCATCAATACTATTTTTTTTTTCTATATATGGATATTTGAGCGTTTAGCCAAAATGTGATAATTACACATTAGCTGGGTTAAACCATTGGAAATATGTAACCACCCACATTAATAAATATAGCTTTATCTTGAAGCCAACAAAGACTACTTTGGAACTCCCTGAGTCAAATAAACTAAATGTATATGTAAATTATGGGTATTGTTATTAAGGATAATGTGGAGATATTTTAATGAAGAAGTATGTGAGCTTGAAAGGTCCAAATCCACCTCTGAATGGCTGCGTTCAAACAGTGTGGCTGGAAAAATAAAACTCAAATTATAATTAGTAAGCAGGTGATATCAGGTGTATCTCATAAATATGATCAATATTACTATTATATACTTAATCTCATTTCCACTTGACAAATATTTCTGCAGAATTTAACGAGGCACATTAGCTGCATAAAAAACAAGTGCTCCTACTCTTAACACGGTGTAACTCCACTTGACAAGAGGTGTTTTAAACAAAAAAAATAAATAAATGCAAATAAATACCTACTGTTAACTGTGGCGGGGCTCACAGTTAACAAAGTGCTGTTGGGCTGAGCCCACTGAAGGTGGACACGTTGCCGCATCCGAATTAAAAACATTAGAAACGCTGAGCTGGGGACTGAGGGGGACCTGCTCCGTTCATTAGGGTTGGTAATCGCGACTCTCATCGTCATCAGGTGTGACACCCCTGAGGCGTAAATTTATGACAACATGGGCCCGCTGATGATGCTGAGGCTTTATAAAAATAAAATTAATTATGTTTTGATGCTCACGGAGGAGACGGGACGCGTCCTGACTTTGACGGGCGGGTTTCCTTGTCAAGGTGAGAGAGACGCAGAGAGATTTGAGACTCTGGCCTCGGGTGAGGTGTCGCAGATGAAAGTCAGAATTTTGAGATAAAAGGGGCAGCGTGTATAATTGCATAATGGAATAGTTCATCTATGACACATCAATGTTTATCTGATGGGTTTAAGTTGTGTCCAAAGATCCTTTGTTAAGTGAAGACGAATGTCTAACACCTTTGTACGTGCAGTGTGGTATAATGTCTGTGGTAGAAAATTGAGCTGAGCCGATTTTAAAATTCCAAAATGAGTCATTTCTGTCAAAAGTGAGAGTCATTCAAACAAGCAGGATGAGATAGAGACCTGATTTAGACTAAAATGCATCATTTAAATTTTGGATAAACCTTTTTGTGTTTGTGTAGCTGTGAGAGTAAGTGCGAGTGTTGTGGTTTTCCCCATGTTCACATGCTGCCAAACCTTGAAATAATAAAAGCTTTACCTTTTGACAAGCTGATAAGATGGACTTCTCTTAGTCATATCGGAGCTGCACCTGTAATCAAACAGCTGCTCTGTGATGTGAACAAGAAGGCAATCTGTCCTGGATGGTTAATCCTGCAACGCACACAAAACACAGATTTAGAAATCCAGAAAACAAATCAAAGGAAAGTAAACAATCCGGAAATGCACTTCATAATGACAATATATGATGGATTCATTGCTATAAATATTGTAATTTGAATAATACTAAAGAGAGGTGACGAGAATGTCAGATAAATCATAAAATGCAACTGCACAAACAGACCAGTTGTAAAAACGAGCACTTTTATCTTAAAGCGAAATGAGTTCAAGTGTAACATGATGGGAAAATGACCCCAGTGGACGATAGGATTTACTTGCTAACAAAACCCACAATGCAAGCCACGTACAAGTGAAATATAGAAGCAACTAGTTCAAGCCAGCGGCTGCTAAAGGACGAAATGGATACAACTGGCTTCACACAATAAAGAAAATGTGATAAATGTGAAATATGTAAGTAAAAACCCTCGTTTTGAGGCCATAATCACCCACAGGGTGTTAGCTAACGCCAGCTAGCTAACTAACTCATTAGCGCTAGCTTGCTAGCTAGTGCTGACTTTTTTTTGTTGTTTGTTGTCACTACACAGTTGGCTACACACAAGCCACAACACACTGTAAACAAGGATGTAAGACTGTACACTGCGTATTCACTGACTCACACAAACACACACAGACACACACACGCCAACACAGCAACAAACAAATGTGAGACAAAAGGTTTTACTTGACAGACGCCGAGCCGATGTTTAACTTAGCAACCAGCGTCCAGGTGGCAGGGGTTGTCAGAGCCGCATTCTGCTGTCCTGCACGAGTCTAATCTTAATCTGAGGAGGAACATAAGATGACATTTCGCTGTGTGTCTGTCTGTAGGATGTGGAGCCTCATGTCGCTGATGAATAATCAGTTTTGACAACAAAAGTCTCTGTGAGCATCAGTGTGAGCCAGCAACGAAAACAACGCCACTTCCGGTGGCGACGTTTCACAACACAAGCACTTCAAGCATGACTAAATAACTCATGTACACGTACATAAAATATTAAACAAAAATAATCCTGCGATAATATTTCTGCTGAACCTCCATTTAAGACCAACATTAAAAAATAATCATAAAAAAAATGAATTTAAATGTGTAAATGTGGATATAAAAGTATTCCGAAATTAAATGTGTGATCTAAATCCACAAAAAAGTTATTAAATGAGATCAATAAACTGTAATTACGATGTAGAATAAAATTCATACATGTACAGTGAAAAAACGTGTGAAAGAAAAGTAATAGAAAAGTTGGTCTCAGCTCAGAGGTGATGGGATTAAAATGAATATTCTGATCAGGAATTGGGTGGGATACAATCAAGAAAATGTAAAGTACAGATTACATCACCAGATTGTAATCAGGTCATGCTTTGGTGATGTTGTGTTCCAGATTAAATAAAATCTCCTATTGCTATGGAAATCACATTCAACAGAGTGTGTGTGGGTAATTTGAAAATAAAATGTCTTGAGCTATTATTACAGCTCATTATTATTATAGCAATTATTTACCTGGCCTTCACCCCTCATGGAACAATCAAGATATTTTAATTTCATCTTTTTTTCCATCATAAACATTTTAACTATATTGTTGGTGAGTTAATAGATGTTATCTCTCACAAATAGATCTTAAATATAGACAATTACATTGCTATATACAAATATGATGGGCCTCAAATAACTTCAGGACCTTGTTGTATTTATGCGATTTTATATCTGCACTGTGAATTTAATTTTATTTTCATACTGTTGGATGAAACACTTCCGGTGTCACTTGTCGGCGCTTTTTGACCCGCCTGCTGTGTCGCTACTTCCGCGTGTGTCACGTGCCCACCTGGAAGCGGCAGCATTATGGCCGCGCGCATGGAGCTTGTGACACATGTTTACAGATGTGTGGTGGCGGGCGCGTGCCCAGGGCAGGACGCAGCGGATGCGATCCGCTCCGGGGTGTGTGACCCCGGGGAGGACACGTGCGTGTGTGTGTCCTTGGTGGACACACTAGTGCGCGTGGTGTCCAGCGAGGACACAACTGTCCCGTGTGAGCGGCTCCTCAGGGTGTTGTTCCAGGACATGGACCTCATGACGCACCTTGTGAGTCCAACTCTCACCTTCATCCTCATCCTAATCCCTGCACATGCGCAGTTTGTGTGATTTTGAATCCTGCTGTCCCACACAGGTCCATCTTTTCCACAGCGAGGACCAAATAATCTCACACCTGGCTGCAAAGAGCGCATCATCCTATGTTGTCTTTCATCTCCTCAAATCTGTGAGTAGTTTAACTCATTAAATTCATTTACACAACAGTCACAACATCAGCTTCATCTGGATTGTATTTAAATATGTAAATACTAAATGTGACAAAAAGTGATGCAAAACATGTGTATTGTGGAATGGTGTACACTAAAATATAAACAATTAAAAATATTGATAATAATAATATATAAAATATTTATTGTTTTGTATACCTTCAGTAAAATGGTAAAACACAGTGACAAGAAACAGAAAATATCATAAAATATTTAAATTAATGATTATTATTATTCTTCATTCATTAGTCTAATGATGTTTTGAGCCCTTTGTTGTGTCCTATTTACAGTGCAGGATATGTAAAATCAGTGAACATGTGTGTTTAATAAATGTAATAACTATAATATAGTGACACTTCAGATTGTGTCACAGTTCTATGTGTTTCGTGTATATTTTTATTTCCCAGGGGACAGTGTGTCCCGTGTGGCAGCAGAAATGTGTCCAGACGTTCCACAGCTCCGTCCTCGGTGCTGAGTTGGACTGCTGCCTGTGGTCCGTCACTGAAGTCCTGAAGAGACTCCTCAAAGCAGCTCATCGAGGTGAAGCCCGATGATCGTAATAAAAAAAACACCTCTTTCAAAAAAGACGCCATCGGTATTCATATTGATAAGTTTGATTTCTATTCATCTTTAAATCTCAGTCAAACGGTTAAAAATTAAAAAACAACAGGTTAACAATGTTAAAATGTTACAAAGTAACTGTTATAAATATAATAAATATAAGATTGATTAATTGTATCGTCATATTTACGTCATTAGTTCGTTAAACTATACAGTACAATACAATTCAAATGTTTTTCTCCTGTTTTCACCTATCAGAGATTCTTGGGAACCTCGTGTCAGTGTTGGACTCCAGCGTTGTGTCTTTGTGTTCAGAGTTGCTCCCCGAGGAGAAGGAGCGATGGAAGGTGGAGGAGGTGGGTGGAGCGCGTGGAACCACGTTGTGTCTCCTTCTCGACCTCCTGGAGGCTCTGACGGCGTCGGCCATGATCTGTGGATCGGCTCTGAGGAGCCAGAGACTGGTCCACCTCCGCTCCTCCTCTCTCCTGGACCTCATCAGCTCTTACTCCTCCTCGGAGGGTTTTGTGAGGAGGCGAGCGCTGCTCCTCCTGAAGAGGACGCTCCTGCAGAGAGCTGGTGAGGACTGGGCTTCAGGAGGAGATCTACAGGCTGAGAGGAAACACCAACATTTTGACTCCGACATGAACCAGCTGGCTCACTCCGTGCTGTCGGCGGTGGCTGCTGATTGGCTGCTGAGTGTTCAGGTGGATTCCGTTCCCTCCTTCTTTGGAGGAGCCGGACACACCGCGGGAGGAGACAAAGGTCAGAAACCGGACAGTGTGATGCTGAGAGCCGTCAGCATGATTATCCTCAAGTCCACAGAGATACACACACAAACATCTGGGAGAGCGGGTGAGGATCATTAAACACACACACAAACACACACTCACACACATACACCATTACTATCAATAATTGTTTTTTAATTTTTTATTTGCTAGGACTTATGCAGTAAAGGTTATAAGAAATGATATGAATTTATGATTTACATACCATTAAGATAAGATAAGATTTTTTTTATTTCTCTCAAAGGGGAGTGGTGGCAGAGTGGATGAAGGACCTCCGTATTAATATACTGAATGAACTTTTTATTTCATGATGCAGGGAGAGGAATTATTGTCTTCCTGTATTACGGCCTTCCTCCCAGCAGGGGTCAGTCATATCTCACATTTGAGTGGGACGGCTGTGCTCATGTCTGTCCCTCTGTCCTCTCACAGCCGGGGTGGACGGAGCAGTGGACCTCTCTGGGACTCTTCAGCGTCTGTGGAGCTTCCTGAGGCGGAGCAGCGTCCAGCTGCGGGACGTCCCACACCTCTGCTGCTGGGTCAGTGTGCTGTTTGGAGAGCAGGACGACGACATGATGGAGGCGGCCAAAGCCCTGCTCGCCATATTCCTCCATCACAGGTACGAGGCATGCGTCATTTAGTTTTGCAAAGTTTATGCAAAGAATTTTTCCGAAGTTATTTGTTTATTTAAATAACACCTTAAAGGCATGTTAAAAATGTCCTCTTCAATACATAATCATTTTGGGGGTCATAATAACAGTAATATTAGTAATATCTGTAGGTATAAAGGTGTAATCGGAAGTAACAGCACCATTGATATTGGAATAATAATAATAATCATAATAATAATAATAATAATAATAATAATAATAATAATAATAAATAAAATTACTTCCTTAAATGTGGGACAATTCAGAAAATTCAGAAATAACCCTAAAAATAATAATCTAGTTTTTTCATTATCTTCTACCTCCTTAATTGTGTGGGATGTCTGTGTATTTTTAGGCTCTTTATACAAGACTTATTATCTTGATTAAATCAGAAAATTTCAATTTCCTGTGATCTACCAGAGCGTCAATTACACAGAAATGAATAGTGAGTATGTTTGACAATTGAGGCTAATAAATATCCACTTTTAACTCTGTGGGTCCCATAAATGGTATATTACTGAGGTGAGTCTCATAAGCCTGGAAGAAAATCGCACTTTAACAGGTTATATATTAATAGAAAGATAAATAAGGATAGTATAAATAGGACAAAAGTGTAATGTGTCCCTCTCAGAAAAAATATATATAAATATTTGAAATATTTACCAGAGCTGCTCGTCTCTCCCTGCAGGTCTTCGTCCTCCACCGCTGAGTTGGACGCCGCCTGTGACTGCGGCTTCAACCCTCACTGCCACTTCCTGTTCCTGCTGCAGAGCGTCTCCTTCGACCACAGCATCCTGCTCGACTTCCTCATCTCCACGGAAACCTGCTTCCTGGAGTACCTGGTGCGCTACCTGAAGCTCCTCGCGGCCGATTGGTCGGGATTCACCGCGGCCTGTGGACGGGTCGCACACAGTGATGTCTCTCATCCGGACACACTCACTCACTCAGGAAGTCAAGGAGGAGAAGAAGAAGGTGTGCAATTCCATCACACAGATGCGACTCCTGCATCAGAACTGGTGAGCGCGGTCGCCGGGCTCCGCCTCGTGGACTACGATAGTTCTGATGAGTCCGATCAGGAGCGCATGGAGACCTCTGAACCGTCTGTGGGGCAGAGAACTAAAACCTCCACCTGCCGCGATCGCACAATCGGACAGAAACAGTGTGAGGTTTTGTCCCGAGCTGTGAGCTCCCTGTCCCGGCTCAGACAGGTGGTGACGCGGCTGCGGAAGAAAAATCTCTTCCCGTACAACCCTTCCTCCCTCCTGAAGCTCTTGGCACAGGTGGAGAACTGTTCCCAGCATCCTCCTCTGTCACACATCAATAAATGACCTCATTTGTTCCCGTTATGTGAGATGGAGCCAAAAGGCCAAATGGTATATTGTAGTCTTTTCATACAAAGAATTAGAGTAAGTTAAGTTTTCTTTTTTTTTCGCCCCTGGCATGAGAGCAACTGTTAGTTTGTTTTTCAAAAATGTTAATAAAAAAAAAAAAAAGTCTGATGGCTGAAAATGTTCCACACAGTACAGGAGAATAAATACTAGAGATGGGGTCGAAACAAATTCAGTGTAGTATTGCAATATTTTGTGAGGCGATTGCACGGACGCCAAGCATTTTTTTTTTATTATGTAAATTTCAAATAAGAAAAAAAATTGTTTTTGCTACTGGAATAATAAAATCTAGTCCTCATGGAGGATGTTGTTGGGTGGCGGTTAGCACTTAATTTATTCAGCAAAATGTGCTCAAATGTTTTTTTTATACATGTAAGAGAAAAAATATACATCCTACTCCCAACAGGAACTCTCCAGGTACGTTTCCATGTGGCTTCTTATGTTAATCATTAGTCAGGAGTGACATCAGAGGGCTCTGTTGATTCAGGCTGATTCTTGAGTCCCACTCCATGGTACCAGTACATTGTTTGCTTTGTCACTACACACACACACACACACACACACCCTAACCTACACAGGGAGGCGGGCTGGCTGTAAACCAACATACTTCGCCGTTTACGTTGACGTTTATCAGTCTATTTACACTCAATCACCCATAATGACCAAATGAAAACATTTTGCGTTTTTGTTTGCCATGTAAATACAGAATGACTCAATTTGTATTTATTTTACTGAACAACAAGGAAACAAAAAATCAGAAATGACCAATGGGGATAGTAAGTCTGTTTTTTTTTAAGATTTAAAGAGTTCAACTGAACTAACAGCACGGTGCGGCTGCTAAAAACAAAAAGTCTGTGAGGTGAGGAGATGACATGCACTCATTAATCAAGTTACTGTGTAAGCAGTAAAAAAAAGAAACATTTGAATTTGGTCATGTGAACACAATATTTACATGAAAGTGCCAAAGCGAGTCAGGTTAGTTTGGTACAGATCCACAGAGTCGGTGTGAGGAGGAGTTTGAGATGGACTGGTTTGAATATATTGCACCAAACGTGGAACGTTTGGTGGTTTTTCCAGTTTTAAACGAAAACGTCATCAAGGGAAATTAATCTGATAACCTGAACCGTGGGTTTGATTCTTTTAACCGCAATGACAGAGGTCATCCAACTTCAACTTTATGAACCTCATTTGTGAACTTTTACCGAAAGTTGACCAAATTGCTTTTTTTGCCTAAACTTCACCAAACTCTATAAAATGTCAAAAGTTACATTTTATTGTATTTATATTATTTAAATGTATGTGCCATGGAGGTGCTATTCAGAGGGTGGGGCCAGAAAAAAATGTATACACACATATTTATTAATATCATGATTTTAATGTTGTGTGTGTGTGTGTGTGTGTGTATTCAGAATGCATAAGTGTATTTCACTATATATACATCCAGGTCCACAGAAAACTTTGCTCTCTGTTTTCTTGTTCGTTTCTTTTGTACTTCACCCGGAACACAGTACATACTCAGTTATTTGATCCTCTAAGGGCCGGGAGAGAAGAAAAAATAAATAAAAATAAAGTAGTTGTATATTGTGACAATCCCGTGGCCAACCTCTTCTTTCAGGAGGGGGGGGGGGGGAAACTATCCAGGTAATTGAAGCTGGAGTGGGTGTGACTTTGAAGAATGTTAAACAAAGAGAGAGAGAGAGAGAGAGAGAGAGAGGCTGGTTTGTCATTGTTGGGGGACAAGAAGCTTTTCACATCCACCTTTCATTTCCTGTATCACACTCTGCAGGCGGGCCGTACCTGATCCACCTGGCTGTGCACTGAAAAAGGTACGCTGAGTTTTATTCCTGTGACCTTGGACTGGGATTAATTTAATTAGACCTCTGCTTGTTTTTTTTTTTGTATTTAATGTGAGTGACATTTCCATAGTTTTATTTGTTTTTTTTGTTAAGTTAAGTAAAAATATGCAATGCTACCTGCAGCTATAGTGAGTATAGTATTATTGACTACACTGGGAATAATGGAATCCCAGTTCTCAGACTGGGACGTCCCAGCCGTGTGGTCGCGCTCACTTGATGATGAAAAAGGTATTTGGATTTGTGCATTGTTTGTGTGGCTTCAGGATGTTTGACGACTGTTGTCAGTCTCTGTTTGACAGTTGTGTCTCTGGGCAACCTTTGTGTAGCAGCTGCTGTGTGAAGATTTAATGACTGGAGCATAGTTTTTTTTTTTTTAGGTGATTCAGATGTTAATCTGTGCTTCACTTTATTTATTTATTTTTAGATTTTCCCAGAGCTTTTTTTCGTGTTATTGTTTGGCGCACTGCCTGATTGTATGCCAAAGAGTTGACTGTTGATGCTTTAGTCAGCGAGGGGTTATCTACACACAACATGTGGGCTGTGAGTGTGTGTTGTGTTAAAAAACATCACTGAGCGAACTCTCTCCAGTGGGTTTCGGTAGAAATGCTTCTGGGGTGTTGTGGTAACAAAAAGGTCCGGGGTCAGGTGTAATACAAACTGAAGGGGGGGATCTGAACCCATGACCTTCCGGCTGTGAGAAACAGGTCCTTTACCTTCTAACGTTACACCAAAATGATCATTTTTTTAAACATGCTGTCAATACCAATATTGTGTGAAATCCTATTTAAATCTTTGTTTTGTCAGTTCTAATTATAATGAGTTTGGTTTTTTGTAAACTCCACTTTTAAAATCCATAATTCATTTCCTGTTGCGTCAGTAAAACAAAACACAGCAAGAGTTGCAGAATGATGATGGTAACAATTATCAAAAAAAAATAAAAATAAATTTACTCACTCATTAATAGAGTTCAACCACTCCCACTTCAGTCGCTATCTTATCAATGAATCACAGTAATGAGTCACTCTCACATCCACACGCATGACACATCCATGTTGTGCGTAGTGTCACGAAGTCTCAAATATCAAAGGTTCTTTCTTAAGTGCTTTATTTGGCCTTAACCGAACCAAACCAAACAATTCCACTCCCTTTACTTCATGAGTCTTTATGATGGTCGCCTCACTAAAGGGTTCAGTGCACTGCTACTGGTGTGCGCACACACACACAGGTTGTGTTGTTGTTGCCATTGTGTGCGTTTGGTGCTGGTAGAGGACACAATTTCTCTGGTGGGAACATTGTTCGACCGCCTGAGTCGTTTGCTCTGTGTGTGTGGGTACTTGTGTGTTTGTGTGTGTGTGTGTGTGTGTGTGTGTGTGTGAGAGAGAGTGTGATATTAAAAACATGTGGACACTGAGCTGGAGAAAATGGGAGGGATCACTATGGGTCAATATTTGTTAAGAAAATAGACTTTCATATACACTACACTAACTGTAGTGTGTGTGTGTGTGTGTGTGTGTGTGTGAGTGTGTGTGTGTGTGTGTTGTATCCTCTCTGTGGAATATCACCACACCCCATGACATGACACACAACTCATAGTCCAACTTTTTCCTTTTCCTCACACACTGTATGGGATTTGATGGTGTCTAGTGGACTAAAAGGTATTTTATCAGAGCTGAGGAGAGAAACCATTGTTGCCTGTGACGGCTCCAACATTTACACAACAGTGAAAGTTCCTCATGCTGGAAAAAAAAAAGAAAAAAAATGTTGCAGCCTCAGGCATCACACGCAGGATTTCACAAAAAAGCTTACCGTGAATTATAAGATCTGAACTTTTTGGTTTCTTTATTATTCACGTCCCGTGTTATAGCAGTGTCACCCTCTCCCCTCCCGTGTTTGTAGGACCCGGATGGTTGCGGTGATGTTGGGCACGCTGTATGAGTGGTTCTGGTGGGACAGGATCTGGCTTCCTGCCAACCTGACCTGGGCCGACCTGGTGGACCAGGAGGACCGGGTCTACGCCAAGGCCTCGGACCTCTACGTCACCGTCCCCTACGCCTTCGCCTTCCTCCTCGTCAGATACCTGTTTGAATGGTAACACGCCTACTGCTTCCTGTGGTTACACAGTACCAACATTAGGTGTGCGTAGGCGTGTGCGTGCGTGTGTGTGTGTGTGCGTGTGTGTGTGCCTGTGTGTGTACTCTCCATCGCTGTCTTACAGAGCTCAAGTTGGTACATATAATGTCCTAAATATTCATTTGTTGATGAAATGTTGATTATAGAATATTGGGAATTTAACTCCAGTTAAAGTTGAACCCTGTGTGTGTTTGTTGTGTTTGCAGTTGTGTAGCGACACCGCTCGCTGTCTCCGTCGGAATCAGGCAGAGAGTTCATCTGAAAGCTCCGGACAACCCGCTCCTGGAACTGTTCTACTCCACTCGGAGTAAAAATCCGGGTCAGGTAAATATTTTACAGTCAAACGTCCAATCTGTGTGAGACAAAATGTAAGTCAGCTTTTGTCTCTTGTTGCTTGTATTTAAAATGTTGACCCTCATTGCTTTCAGCAGATGCTTGATGCTTTGGTTTTATGAGAGTGGTGTTCCACAGGGATCACGTTGTGGTCCACTATAGTTACGTGCTTCAATTTTTTTTTTATTATTTTTATTCAAATAATTCCTCCAACTATGCTATATTATAGGCGTGGTTTGTTTACACACGTGTTCATATGTGTGTGTGTGTTCTCCAGGCAGACATTGACAGACTGTCAAAGAAAAGCAGCTTGTTGGTGAGACAGGTGGAGCGCTGGTTCAGAAGAAGACGAAGTCAGGACCGTCCCGGAGTCCTGAAGAAGTTCAGAGAGGCCTGGTCAGCAATTTATCTCTGATAATAATTATGTTTATGAATAGAATCATTTATCTCTCTCAGTCCAGGAAACTAAAGTCTAAATAAGTCATCCCTCTGCTCTCTACAGTTGGAGGTTTGTCTTCTACCTGTTGGCCTTCATCGGGGGAATAGCTGCACTGTATGATGTGAGTAACCTCCACACACACACACATACACACACACACACCACCGTACAACAGCTCAGTAACATTTTCTCCCCATTTCTTTTACAGAAAAAATGGTTTTATGACACTCGTGAAGTTTGGACAGACTTCCCCAAACAGGTTGGCATTCACAATACACAAGAATCTCATCTTAACCTTTGACCCTGGAGTCCTGACCTGAGCTTTTATTCAGTCAGTCAAGTTTCTCTCCACATTTCTGTTTCCTCCTCCTTTCTTTAATTCACATCAATTGGCAGCAGGATACAACAAATCCTGTCATTTTTAAAATAATACTGTATTGTAGTTCTATGTGAAAGAGGCCTTTGCAACACCCTGAGCACACATGATCCCACGGCTTCGTGAACCAGGTTTTTACGTGGCTTTGATAAGTGGAGGCCAGTGAACAACAGATTCTTCTACAGTTCCTTCCTCCCAGCTCACGGGACAAAGGGGGTTCCCCCGCCCTGAGGGACGCCTCGTCTGCCCGTGGGACGGAGCTTCACTGTGGCTTCATGTTACCCACGGCCCAACTCTGTCTCTCTGTCCACAGTCCATGCTGGAGTCCCAGTACTGGTATTATATCCTGGAGATGAGCTTCTACGGCTCGCTCCTCTTCAGTATCACCTTCGACGTCAAGAGGAAGGTGAGAAAACGTTGAATCCACACTCACGAGGTATAAAATCCCAGCATGCTCCTGTAATCCTAATTTTAAATTCCATACCCCGTGCACTGGTGTGTGTGTGTGTGTGTGTGTGGGTGCGCCTAGGTGTGCGTGGGTTTATGTTTGTAGGATTAAGATATGGTAGTGAGTGTGCCAGAAGATATAAATCTGATTTCCGGAGGTTTTGAGAAAGATTTTGAGTTTTTTTCTTCCATCCCCCCCCCCAGGACTTTAAGGAGCAGATCATCCACCACGTGGCCACGCTCGTCCTCTTGTCGTTTTCCTGGTGTGTCAACTACATTCGTATCGGGACGCTGGTCATGCTGGTCCACGATGCCTCCGATGTGTTAATGGAGGTCAGTCAGGTTGACCCTGATTCATGCTGACGCCGCACAACACCAGATTATATCAAGTGCCAACACACACACATAAACAAGAAAGCGGGTCCATCCCTGTATAAGCCAGCCGACCCCTCGCCCACCGATGCAGGGGGGACATACTTATCGAGTGCTTCTCTAGGCAGGAAAGCACACAGACACTTTATTTATAACTTTATTCGACTCAAAAAATATATAAATGAAACCATAGTAAATCGTCTCTGTTTTTCTACGGTTGGCGCTCATCTGGTCATTCTACTTCCAACTGATTGGTTGGCTTCTGAGCTGAATGCCAATCAGTCACGTCAGGTGTGTCAATAATCAATACACCTGGGACTATTGATCAGTCCACCACTCACCCCTCTCCACCACTGTGCAGCCGCACTCCACATCAAGACCACGTTAAAATTCTGCCCTGCCGCTAAATGTTGTGATTTAACATGAAGTGTGTGTGTGTGCTTGTGCGTGTGTGTGTGTGTTACCTGGCCGGTTTAGATTATGCCAGGCAAGTTTGATATATTCACCCAATGATGAAAATTGAGTCTTTGTTGAGTTCAAACTCACTCTGTGTATTATTATTTTTTTATATTGTTCATCAACAGCACAAATCCTTTGTTTCTTTCAGTCTGCCAAATTATTCAACTACGCCAAGTGGGAGAAAACCTGCCAAACACTTTTTGTTTTGTTTGCCGTCGTGTTCATGGTGACACGACTGATCATCTTTCCATTCTGGTAAGCTGATAAATGAGGGGTGTGTGTGTGCGTGTGTGTGTGTGTGTGTGAATGAATGAGAAAGCTTTACAAGAGTACAATTGTTTGAGTTTCTCTTCATTATTCTGTGATCATTATAATCCAACATTTTAGTTTGAATCAGCTAAAGTGTGAGAAATGTGTTCTGTATTTCCCTTTGAGCCTCATCTTTGCGTCATGACTCAGGAAAAAAAAAACACTTGGAATGAATTATCAGTTTTATAAGAACCACATGAACCCAAATTGAAAGTTCTAATGGGTTCCACCATATTATAACAACTGTCAATTGGTTCTGGGCATATGAGCTTGTGTGCACACACACCGTATGCACGGTTTCTCCGACACAATGCAGCTTTTACTCAGATGCTGCTGAGCTCAGCGTTATTTTCCTGAGGAATCCCTGTAACAGCTTTATTGCTCAATCTCTGGTGGCTTTTCAAAATGCCAAATGTAGTCAAAAATAAGAAAGAAACATTCTCGGGTCATTAAGTTCGCAATCTAATCTAAAAACCCTCGTGAACTTTATGGAGATGGTCATTTGTAAAAATCAAAAGGACCATCTCTGGTCCTGACAACAATTCAAACGTTACAGCCTTAAAATGTGCATGTTGTGTAATGACGCACATACAAGGGAAATATACACAACTACGATTATACTGTAAACATAATTGACTCGTTAGCCGGATAATCACAGCTGTTTTTCACAAGTACATTATTCAGTTTACTCAAAAACCAGTGAAATACTGCAAATCGCTGCACTTCAAAAATACTTCATGGGAAAAAGTGCACTTTTATCATTTCTACTTATAAACGGATGATAATGTGTGTTTTATCTCCGTAAACAGGATGTTGCAGGTTCTCACTGGTTTCTGCGTGTTTGTGCGTTTCAGGCTCATCCACTGTACCTGGGTGTACCCCGTTCACGTCTACCCGCCCTTCTTCGGCTACTACTTCTTCAACGTGATGCTGGTGGTGCTCCTCTGTCTGCACGTTTTCTGGGCCTACCTCATCCTGCGCATGATCAGGAAGTTTGTGTTCGGCACGGTAAGGATCCACTGTGGTTTATTCATATGTCCAAATTATTTTTGTCATTCATTTTCTTGAGTGTGAGTGACATTTTCGTCTGTACTTGAATGTATTTGCGGATTTTCTTTTTTCTCGTTATTTTCCATGCTGATTGTCTTTATTTCTATATGCATCTCTTGTGTCGCAGATGTTGAAAGACGAGAGAAGTGAGAATGAAGAGGACGAGGAGGATGAAGAAGGCAGCGCGACGGAGGACGAAGGTGCAGAGGAGCATAAGCGCAGCAATGGACACGCGCTTAATGGGAAGGAGAAGAAGAACGGAGGCTTTGGGTGCTTGTCTCCTCCAG
Source organism: Colistium nudipinnis (assembly GCA_016785305.1). Taxonomy (NCBI): domain Eukaryota; kingdom Metazoa; phylum Chordata; class Actinopteri; order Pleuronectiformes; family Rhombosoleidae; genus Colistium; species Colistium nudipinnis. The sequence continues at coordinate 87,142 of JAFBJU010000169.1, forward strand.
AGGACGTCTGCAGGTCAAAGACCGTCTACTGAACACCTGAGTTCGGAGGATGATGGAGATGGAGAACAATTTAAAAAAAACAAAAAAAAAAACATGAGACTTATTCCCTTCAGATGCTGGAACAGAATCTTCTCTCTTTGCACTTTGCACACCCAATTTGTAAAGTGCCGCGTTGTGTATCTGTGGAACTTTCCCCCGGCGTCACCATTTCATCCACCGAGCTGGAGGCTGCTTTTTTATATTAACCCCCTCGGCCTATTTAAGGTCACAGGGAGATGAACGGGAACTATGACCTGTTGGGTTAGGCCACGCCCCCTTCTGTGAACGTTCCCCCTCTCCCCTGCTCAAAGACAACACAACAGGCACCATATCAGCACAACGTATACCCCACACCCACCTGCGCTATAAGACAGGGCCCCTAGCAGGATCTGGTTTATTGTTCCCAATTTTCAATGAAACGCAGTGATTCCGGGACCTTTGGGGCCCCGTGGGGAGAGCATGTAGATGGTTCCGGTAAATACATTATATATAACGGTATGTTTTCCAATTTGTGGGTCCAAAATAAGATGTGTATGCTCAAATTCAAAGTTCACATGAAAGTGGTGGAGAGACACATACTTGTTGGTATTGTGTGCAAAATGATACCTGCTTTCAAAGCTGCACTTGGAAAGAAAAACGTGAGTGATATCTGAAGCCACACTGATTTAAAATCCAGTCTTGGATTTGAGCCTTTCTCAAGCGCATGATAAGGTTGGTAATATTTTTGTAAAGTTCACTAATATTTCATTTTTTGTGTCTAGTTAGTTAGAATGGATGAATAAAAACAAATGACCTTTCCACCACAGGTTACTGTTTTATTATTTATTCAAGGTGACCATAATAGTTCCCTGAACTTAAAAAAAAAAAAGATAAAGTTCTGTATTTATGTAAACCCAAACCATTATTATTAAACCAATCGTTAAGCTAAAAAAAATGTTTGTCTGTTTATTTAGAGTTAAAGTTTTTAATTAAATAATCCCTCTCAGTTGTGTTTTTTTTTTGTTCCCCCCTTGTAGAGCAGACTGTTATATTTCTGCGTCCTTGGCTGGAGGCCCCGTCGTCCCTGATTGACTTGTTGACTCTGCTTTGACTGATAGTTTTGATTTGCAAATATTCCACTTTGCTTTATTGTTGTTTTTTTTTTATTGCTGAAGTGCATCCAAATGGAGCTGGGCTCTGGAGTTTGGCTCATTTTGTTTTCTGGCCGCTTGTCACTGCTCACTTACAGGAGAGTGGGTTTAGTGCAGGCAGTGAATTATGGGCACAGAAAGAAGAAAGACTTTAAGTTTTATTTTTATTTTTTTTACTTAACATCTCTTTAAGTAAACACCATCATATAAATATTTGAGTTTCCATACTTTCCATCTTGCATTGCCTTTTCTTCAAACTGAATATTCAGCCCTGACCTTAGTGGGGGCCAGCCATAGTGAGAGGTCAGAGGTCAGGGTCCATTAAACTCATGTACTGTCTCAGTTTGAGTCCTGAGAGCAGAGAACACTTTTACCGGGAACATAGAGCAGAATGCGAGTCTTCTTCGGGTGTAAGTCCATTCTCAGCCACAAGGTGGCGCTGCTCACCCAGCTGTTCGCCACGTGTGCAACAGAAAAGATGGAAACAATGCCCGGAGAGATTCTTTATTTATGACTTGTGAGTGTGAGCAGGAAAAACAATCTCTGCAAACAAGTCAACACAACATGAATAATGCTTTTCTAGAAATATGTTCTTCATCTGCAGGCACACAGGGGATCCCATGAGTCCTATTTCTCACAACAACTGCTAGGTTGTGTCTAATTGTGATTATATGTAAAGTCAACTGTGCATGTAATGATAGGCAACGAAAACAAGCGCACACCTAAACCAACACTTTAAATGATCCCCTATTTTGCAATTCAAAAAGGAACCAAACAAAAGAAATCCTGTTTCCGCCTCCCTTCATCAAATCGGCTCCAACATTTGAATAATCCAAATTTGAGGGATCACCATCGTGGACGAAGGTACGTCACGAAGGTAATGATCCGTCACAAAAACTAAACGAGACAGGACATGTGAATGCAGGCTCCTTAATCTGCTCTTGGAATAAAAAGTAAGGGTTAAAAGGGCAATACATATAATAATAATAATAATAATAATAATAATAATAATAATAATAATAATAATAATAATAATAATAATAATAATAATAATAATAATAATAATAATTAAAAGGGCAATAAATATAATAATAATAATAATAATAATAATAATAATAATAATAATAATAATAATAATAATAATAATAATAATAATAATAATAATGATAGTCTTAAACCTCCCAGACTTAAAGGAATTGAAAAAAGAGATTAAAAAAGAAAAGAAAAATGCTCTCAGTCCCTTTTATGGCTTAAGCTCCCACAACAGAGGATCCTTCCTGACAATGCATGTTCCCATTTTGCATCCCATGCTTTTCCATTTTTTAGTTTTTATTTTGTGTTAGACGTGTCCTGACTGGTTAAGCTTCTGTAAACTTCCCATCTCCACTGGGTTTTCACAGTAGTATTAACTGTGATGACTGAAGGTGAAACGTGTGTTTCCATGAACTGCACACAGCTCCTACACATGAAAGGAAAAGTGACGACATGAAGCAGATGAAGGGCTATAACTTAAGCTCTGGGTCAATAGAGCGTTCGTGTACACCCTGTAGTTTATCAATGAGAGTTTGTACCTTTTTTGTGTTATTCCTGCTGCCCTGTAGGTGTGTGTCACTTCTTTTCGCTGGTCATCTATCAAGGTAAAGCGTTGTGATCTGATTGATCATATTATCAGAAACCCCCTTTTTGTGCATGAGCTAGTACATCATCTGAAATTCAAGCCTTTTGGTTTTGCAGTCATAATCCCGGTGGCCCTTTTGCAAGGTAAGTCAAATCTTTCGATTTTACAGGCAAGCAGTCAGAGTAGATGATAGAAGTCTAAGAAATACGGAACCGCCGGGCACAAACATGGTTGGAAATGTCATAGTGGATTCCTTGTCTATTTTTTGTCCATAATAAAGCCAATTTAAGGACCTGCTGTTGTGCCTTTTGTGTGGAAAACAATTCTGGGCCAACAGCTGCTGCAGAGATACGGGTCCGATCCCAAAATGCTTTGTCCAGATGGAAGTGGGAGACTCGGAGACTTCAAACAACGTGTAACTTTTTCAAGGTTGTGTGATGATTGAATGAGGTGCGGACCAAAAACACACCGAAAGGGCAGCGCCAAGGCCGGAGAGAGGGAGCCTGAAACCTTCAGTTGACCTCCGTGATCTCTACGGACTAGAGCTTCCTCCATCTCTCTGGACATGTGTGCCTCACATTCACCTGTGTGTGTGTGTCTGTGTGTGTGAAGGGGGCATATAAACCAAAAATGTCACCCAGGGGTCCGATGAGTTTTCCTGCTGCGGGGTGATACCCCATGGGGCTTCAGGAGGCCAGCTGCCGTTGGAGTTCAGCTGGTACGCGTCTTCAGATCTCTCGTGATGAGGCAAATGGCGAATTCGCTTTTAAAATAGAGCAAAAACAGAAACTGTATTCGAGGTCAACAAAGAGTCTCCAAACTGACATTTTAACACCGGGTTCTGAAGCCTGTCTCCACAGAGTGTGTTAACCCACCCCGGCAGGATGGTGGTTATAAAAGGAGAATCACATGGCCCTGCTATATCAGCTCCGAAAAAAAAAATCACTTCCCTGTGCCTCTATAAAGAGCCATCTGTGGTCAGATCACTGAACACTGAACCGCACGCACGCACACACACACACACACACACTTTTTGTGTGTTTCACCGATTTTTCAAACTTGTCGTGTTTCCCGTGCAAAAGTTGTTCCTCATTACTCATATTGGTGATGCTAGGATCAGGAGGAGTTTGGTAATATGAAGCGGAGGGACATAAAGCTGAGGCGACTTAAGGAGTGTACACACACGCACAGACACACACACACACACACACAAACACACACACTCACAGCCATTCATGCATAGTCAAATAAATCTGTTTAATTCCCAAACCAATCGCAGATATGCACCCACATGGGGGGGGGGGGGGGTAATTACGAAATTCTGTTCACAGCAGGCAAATGAATGAGCCAGAACACAAACATTTATTTATTTTTCATTCATTTATTTTAAAAAAGAATCAGACCACCTTAAAAAAAGACGCCTTTTTTATTATTCTTTGGTAATAGAAATAACAGGAATTTGAAATCAGCCTCCAGACTATGACGCACGCCGCGATTGATGTGGGTTTTGGTAATGTCGGGTTTTGGATTAGATGAAAGTGAACATGGGCTGTGTAGGTGTGAGACAGGAAGTCCCGCCCACCACCCCAGACCTTCTGCACCTTTACCTTTCATCTCCCTACCTGTAAGTCGCATTACCTCCTCGGGGCTGTGGAAGTGGACGTGACGAGGAGTGGTGGTACTTGGGGAAAAATGGAGATAGCAGCTCACACTCTCCCTGGAAGTGGCTCACTGTATTGTCCATAGAAAATATTTTGAGTCTGAGTGGGAGAAAAGGGAAAAAACAGACCCACACCAAAGGCTCACTGTGTGGTTTATGATCAGTGGTCCCGATCGGCTCACTGCGGCTCCCGATTGATTCTTACTTGGGTGACGGAACTCAAATATATATTCCCGTGCAAAAGTTGTTCCTCATTACTCATATTGGTGATGCTAGGATCAGGAGGAGTTTGGTAATATGAAGCGGAGGGACATAAAGCTGAGGCGGCTTAAGGAGTGTACACACACGCACACACACACACACACACACACACACACACAAACACACACACTCACAGCCATTCATGCAAAGTCAAATAAATCTGTTTAATTCCCAAACCAATCGCAGATATGCACCCACATGGGGGGGGGGGGTTGTAATTACGAAATTCTGTTCACAGCAGGCAAATGAATGAGCCAGAACACAAACATTTATTTATTTTTCATTCATTTATTTTAAAAAAGAATCAGACCACCTTAAAAAAAGACGCCTTTTTTATTATTCTTTGGTAATAGAAATAACAGGAATTTGAAATCAGCCTCCAGACTATGACGCACGCCGCGATTGATGTGGGTTTTGGTAATGTCGGGTTTTGGATTAGATGAAAGTGAACATGGGCTGTGTAGGTGTGAGACAGGAAGTCCCGCCCACCACCCCAGACCTTCTGCACCTTTACCTTTCATCTCCCTACCTGTAAGTCGCATTACCTCCTCGGGGCTGTGGAAGTGGACGTGACGAGGAGTGGTGGTACTTGGGGAAAAATGGAGATAGCAGCTCACACTCTCCCTGGAAGTGGCTCACTGTATTGTCCATAGAAAATATTTTGAGTCTGAGTGGGAGAAAAGGGAAAAAACAGACCCACACCAAAGGCTCACTGTGTGGTTTATGATCAGTGGTCCCGATCGGCTCACTGCGGCTCCCGATTGATTCTTACTTGGGTGACGGAACTCAAATATATAAATATATATCCAAAATGTATAGATTTCCCATAAAGGACTAATTAACCATCTACCCAAACTCCACCAGTGGGACCGAAGCTCTTAACGAAGACAGAGTAAAAAAAAAAAAGAAAAAAAGAAGAAGATTCTGGAACCCAGAAAGTCCCTGCTCCAGGGTTGAGAACCTTTGAAGTGGATTCTGCAGCTCTGAACATGTCTGAATATATCAGAGTACTCTGGGATTTTATTTCAGTTGATCAATCTACCAAATGACTCTTTCCATCTTAAATCTTGTGAAAAACACATTTCCATTGCATTTTTGAATGTTGTCATATTGTTGTTGTTATTTATTTGCTTCCATCTTTGTGGTGCAGTCCTCTGCATCACTGGCCTTTTAGGAAAAAAACAACTTCCTGGGACTTCAAAGTTCAGATTTTGGGGTCCAAAGTTTTGTTTTGTGAGTCTGAAAAAAGTCCACAACAACATGTAATCTAAACATGAATTGACATCTAAGACAGAGACTGGTGGGACTGGTCATGTTTAACAACTGTACGATACACAATTACATCCTGAAACCACACAAATCTCGTTCTGCCATAAAAAAAAAAGCTTTTAACTGTTGGACATTTGATCGTTTAGTGACATTTTACATTTCCTCGTCCATTACACAAACCTTAACTCTCATTTAAAAACAAAAGCCTAAATCCAAGTTTAACCTTCAAACAGTTTTTTGAAGTTGAGAAGAAAGAAACTTGTCCACACAGCCCCTTAGAAAGACACGCACACACGCGCGCGCGCACGCACGCACACGCGCACACACACGTTTAAAGCTTTTTTTTTTTTTTTTTTTCCTCTACACTCCAAACCACGTGTAGGGTTTCAACCCCCCGACAGTGACAGACAACCCCACCGACCAATGAGAGGCCAGGGGTATCTCGGTCGGGGCGTCCGGCAGCCAATAGCGCCCTCGCGGGGGCCGGCCCACGCTGCAAAGGCGTGTCCTGCGCTACAAAGTGACTAATTAGTCCAAGTTGTCCAAGTTGAGGAAAAGTCGGTCCAGTGTGGAGCGTCCTGTCCCGGAGAGGCACCATGCACGCCAGCCACGTCCCCCGTCTGCTCCCGTGCCTCCTGTGTCTCCTGTCCATCGGCTGGAGCGGTGAGTAGCATCGACTGTTTAGTGCACGAGCCCTCTGCTGCGCGCGCGTGTCTGTGTGTGTCTGTGTGAGTGAGTGTGTGTGTGTCTGTCTCTCTCTTTCTCAGAGATATAGGTCAGCTAAAGCGCGCAGTTTCCACAGTGAATCAGCTGATTGTGTGGTTACACAGCAGCTGTAGGGAGATGCGTTGTATTGTGTTAAGTTGTGTTTTGTTGCGTTGTTGCACACTGTGTAGTCACTGGTCCTGCAGAGTTTGGAGGTCTGGGCTCGAACGTGGCTGCATCAGATCAGATCAGTCCACAGAGGCAGGAGCTTTTTCCTCCACCCTGAGTCGTGTTTAACGGAAACTGTCCCCCCCCCTCCCCCTCCCCTCACGCACACACACACACACACACACACACACACACACACAGCCCAGTCCCAGCTGGAGACGGATGAGGTGGTCCCACGGCTGCTGTCCGTCCACGGGACGCACCTGTCCAGCGCGCGCAGCAGCAGCAGCAGCCGCCACCGCGCGCAGCGCAGCGTGGACACGCCGGGGGGAGGACACCCTGACCCGGACACCATCCTCCTCGCGCTGCCGGCCTTTGGCAGGGAGCTGTATCTGAACCTGACCCGGGACAGCAGCTTCCTCTCCGGGGACCTGGTGGTGGAGGAGCGACACGGGGACCGAGGCGCAGCGGTGAGGCGCGTGTCCCCGGACCGACACTGCTTCTACTCCGGCTCCATCCTCAACCACACCGACTCTGTGGCCTCCATCAACACCTGCGGCGGCCTGGTAAGTCCATCTGCACTTTGATTCCGTTCTTTTTCTGCTTTTGTGGGGTGTGTGTGTGTGTGTGTGTGTGTGTGCCATGCAGCTGCTTGGATTTAGGAGGCAGGGAGGAGGCAGGTTGGATTACAGCAGCACCCTCAGCGTGGTTTTTAAACTCCTGTCTTGATAAATCACTGCACCTCATTGTAGCTAATCTCTAAACCCCACACACCCGCCTGTGGGTCACTCAGTTCAAAGTCACACTGTCAGGCCAAAGCCTCAGAAGTTGATTTCAAAAGCTTATGGCGATCCTGTTTCCAAGGATAAATATGCCTGCACGGCTGAAATGTGTGAAAATGATGCACGAGACGCGCACGGTATTTTCCAGTTTGGCGGAATGTAGCGCATAAAAACATAAGGAGCCAAAGAGGGAACTCAAGAAGGTGTGTGTGTGTGTGTGTGTGTGGGGTGTGGTGTGTGTGTGTGTGTGTGTGTGTGTGTGTGTGTGTGTGTGTGTGTGTGTGTGTGTGTGCGCGGTGGAGCATGTTACAGTTGCTACTAAAGTGGTGTTACAGTTTTTTTTTTTTTTTACCAACTGTAATAATCAGTGCATGTCGAACAGTTCTCCAAAGGCCATTGGTCAAACTCTTGAAATATCATAAATTGATTCAAGATTTTTTTTTTTCCTCTCACTTTGAGAAGTTCCACCTCAGCTGAGGTATTTCATAATGCTCTTATGTAAAGTGAGCGTGGCCTCCGTGCTGCACGGTGCATGCAGCGGAATCAGGATGTGTGTGTGTGTGTGTGTGCGTGTGTGCGTGTGTGTGTGTCTTTTGGTGGAGCATGTTACAGTTGCTACTAAAGTGGTGTTACAGTTTTTTTTTTTTTTTACCAACTGTAATAATCAGTGCATGTCGAACAGTTCTCCAAAGGCCATTGGTCAAACTCTTGAAATATCATAAATTGATTCAAGATTTTTTTTTTTCCTCTCACTTTGAGAAGTTCCACCTCAGCTGAGGTATTTCATAATGCTCTTATGTAAAGTGAGCGTGGCCTCCGTGCTGCACGGTGCATGCAGCGGAATCAGGATTGGAGCCAATGAAAAAGAAAAAACAAATGTATTTTTAATATGAATGGTCCCAATGGAGACATTTCACCTTATTTTTTTAAACATTTGAATCCAACTTTTATTAGTCATAATAACATTATTTCAATATTTGTGATTATGATACGTCAGTGTGAGTGTTGGCCCTAACGAAATAGTCTATATGTTGGATATGGATACTTTTTTTTTTTCTTTTTTGGTAGTAAAACCTCCATCACCTCATTTATTCACCAGAGAGCACTGATAAGTGTTTTAATTCTCCTGTACGTCGTCTGGCTTATTACATTTTACAGGATTTTTTTTTTTTTTTTTTGTTGGGTATTTCCAAGTTTCCGAGCCGCCGGCCTGGCTGCAGCAGCGAGGAGAAGCCGGTAGCCGCTCTGCCACGTGTGTGTGCGTGCGTGTGCGTGCGTGCGTGATCAGGCCGTCTGTGTTTGCCCAGACTTCACACACACACACACACACACACACAAGTGTGTCAGGGTCGTGCACAGTGAGTAGCCCAGATGCCTTTAAACTCAGAGTGAAGTTGTTATTGGCCGCCAGCCACCGCGGACTTTTTTGACCTTTTTTTTTGTTTTTTATTGCCATTTTGTTGATTTTCAAATTTTCTCTTCCAGACAACTGCTGGATGTTATTATGTTGAAAAGAAAATGTTTTCGAATGTGACGTCCGTCCCCCCCCTTTTTTTTTTTTTTTTCCGGTCGGAGCTAACTAGGCCAGGTTCGGGGACGCACCTCACCCACACATGCCTGCCTGGGTGCAAAACCTATGGACCATATGGAGCAGGTTATGTGTCACTCTATCCACTCCTGCAGAGTCCGTCAGACAGACGCGCCAGGCTCACACTCAGGCTGTCAAAAAAAAAAAAAAATAAATAAATAAGAAGCACGTGAAGTGCACGTGCTGTAAATACGAGCTCGTTCTCAAAGAAACACAATTCAGCATTTTAAGGCCGTATGGGATCACTTTGTCCAAATCGATTCACTTTTTGTGAATCGGCCAAACTTCTCCGGGAAAAACGTTCCTCTAAAAGCGTTCCATCATTCAATAATTTGCGGATGAATAAATAGGACATGTCCAGCTGACGGGTGAGTTTTGATTTGGAGCTCAGACTGCTTAGAAACGGCTCTGATTTTGATCAGATGTGTTCAATCCAGAATTGGGCGTGTGTGTGTGTGTGTGTGTGTGTGAAATCGGCAGCCTGCGATTGGTTGACGCTGTGCAGGTGCTGACCGAGCAGTATTGGTCCACTTAAATAAAAAAAAAAAAACTGCAGCTATAAGCGGACTAAATCAACTGGCACCTATTTGAATATTTCACCCATGAGGCTTTGACACTTGAACGAAGTTATTTTCAATCAGGAAAACCACCTGGCCTAGATATAGGGACCCCCCAGCTACGAGGTTCTGCGGACCACCACCGGCGAGTGACTCCCGAGCTTTATGACACCGGTTAGCACGTGGGATCTCATTGTTCCCGCCGCGGATTTATTTTTCGCCTCGTGCAGGCGGCAGTAAATCATCCTGCGAACATAACCGAGCCTCCTCCGCGTGTCACAGCGGGGAGCAGCTCTTTTTTTTTTTTTTGTCTTTGAAAGCGTGTTGATGTTCTCTCTACCTCTCTCTCTCTCTACCTACCTCTCTACCTCCCTCTCGCTTTACCTCTCTCTCTCCCTACCTCTCTCTTACCCTCTGTTTACCTCCATCTCTACCTCTCTCTCTCTGCTTCTCTACTTCTCTCTCTCTACCTCCCTCTCTCTACCTCTTTCTCTTTACCTCCATCTCTACCTCTCTCTCTCTCTCTCTGCCTCTCTACTTCTCTCTCTCTCTACCTACCTCTCTACCTCCCTCTCTCTTTACCTCTCTCTCTACCTCTCTCTTACCCTCTGTTTACCTCCATCTCCACCTCTCTCTCTCTCTCTACTTCTTTCTCTCTCTACCTCTCTCTTTACCTCTCTCTTACCCTCTCTCTACCTCTTTCTCTTTACCTCCATCTCTACCTTTCTCTCTCTTCACCTCCATCTCTACCTCTACCTCTCTCTTACCCTCTCTCTCTCTCTCTTTACTTCTTTCTCTCTCTACCTCTCTCTTGCCCTCTCTCTACCTCTCTCTCTCTCTACCTCTCTACTTCTCTCTCTCTCTACCCCTCTACATCTCCCTCCCTCTCTCTCCTTCGATCTTTGAGGTCAGCTTCTATGTGTGTTTTTTTTTCTTCTTCTTCTTCTTCTTCTCCTCCTTTTTCCAACATACGATCTGTTCTGCTGTTCAATCTGGGGTCAGCTTTCCTCTTCGGGCAGGAGGAGCGGAGGTTGGCTTCGCTCCAGCCGACCTTAAACTTCTCAATAATATTTACAGCAAGTGGTTCCAGCAGCTTCAGGCTGCTCGGGGAGTCCTGAAGTCTTTACTCTGACCATTGTAGGGGAATGATTATTTTCCTTCAAATCTTTGTAGAATAAGTTATAAGTTGCATTCAGGGGCATCAGAATACTTATATTTATAGTTCATATTCTTTTTTTAATGTTAACTGGGTAATTACCTTTGATTTTTAACCCTTAACGATTTTCTAAGGTGTATTACGAATCACAGAGAAACCTCTCCTTTAAAAAACAAAAAACAAAATTCCAGTCCAGGCCATCTCCAGGATCTTGGGCATTTTATCCCATTCTTCCCGTCGGATCTTCTCAACCTTTTGCCAGAAGCGTCTGTGAACTGTCCTCTTCACGTGGTGTCCACAGATGTTCTGCTGGGCTTTCAGTCTGGGCCACTCCAGGGAAAGGAAATACACAAAAAACGGTGTCATAAACAATGTCATATCGGTTTGACTAACATTAGCGGTGCTCGCCCCCCCCCCCACACACACACAGCCTAATCTGCTCGCAGGTTATGCAATGCTGTGACACGCCAGTTCATTCCAACACATCCTTTATGCAACTTTATTTTCATTTTCTACCTCGTAAAGCTCTCAGACCATGCTGCTTTTTAACAAGACCAACTTTATAGCAGTGTGTGTGTGTGTGTGTGTGTGTGTGTGTGTGTGTGGGTGGGTGGGGGGCTCCTCTAACATAGTGAGCCTTACTAGTTAGTTTTTCTTTGAATCTTTGGGTCTGTTGGATTTGGGACCATTTTAAGATGATATCGGTGGTCCTGCCAAATTGACAGTTGACAAACGAATATGTTCTTACAGGATATATTGTCCAAGCTTACAGGGAACACTCGCATATTCTGTTGGAGGCCAAGTAGTTATTGTCAAAAGGAGTTGGTGGGGGAAAAAAAAAAAAAAAATCTAATCTCTGTTTGGAGTTTGCATGTTCTCCTCGTTTGGTTCAACTAAAAAGACTCGTCCCGGCACCTCTCGTATCTTCACTTGAACTTCTCCTGGTGTCATCATCTTCGATCCGCGTTACAGAACTTTTTTTTTTCTCCAATATTTAGGAAATATCGGAACCTTCTGACGGTCTGAGAGGAAAAATGCTTTCCTTCTCCTCGGTATTATGTTGTAGTTGTGCACTGTATACCTCTATTAATAGCATCTTAAAACCATGTTTGTCAAACCACGTACGGTGGAGTCGGATTGCAATAATCCCAGCAGTTTGGCTTTATCCCAGTCACATAAACGTATGCGCCACATCAAATGAGACGTTTATTCATCAGCGTGGACAAAGTGGGACACTGAAGAAGCAGCAATATTGAAGCACCTCACCATAATATTAATAATAATAACACGCATGATCTTTTAAGTTTAATAAAGCAGGATACCGATTGGTCAACCTTGGGTGTCGGTGATCCGAACCGGACGCCGCTGCTCTGACATCTGAGAGGACGGTGGGGGGTGGGGGGGGAGGGGGGGGCTTTTGAGACGCACACACCTGTGCCGTAGGCGTGCATCATGATATGCAATGTGACGTATCGGGTGACTTTTGGCAAAGCAGAGCTCACAGATGCACTGATTTCAATAAAACCAAGAACAATATTTGACAGGAATAAGCCTTTTTGTGGGTTGTTTTTTTTACAACTTGTGATAAAAGGGCTCCAAAAATGCAATTTTGCCGTTTCTATATTTGCATCTACACAAAATGCAGATGTGCTGGGAGAGCGCCTGGCTTGTGTTTAGTCCTGCAGCACTGATATGTTTAACCAGGGGTGATTTGCTTCTTTGATTGACTGAAACACTTGTGAGAAATGAAATCAAGCTCTTCCGGGCCGAGGATCCCACCGACCACAGATATCCTCCCGGACTGGGATGCGATGAGCTGGTGGTGCGTGTTTGCGGCGCGTGGGGAATGTTTTTTTTTTTCCTCGCCGTTCACATTATGCTGAATGAGTTGCTGGCCTGTTTTCTAGTCTGTCCCCTCCTGTCCTTCAGTGTTGGGTTCGCGTTCCTCGCCCTCCTGTCGTGAGCGGAATGAACAGAGGGATTGGGGGTAAAGTTTTTTTTTTTTTTTTTTTTACTTTTGCTGATGGAGGAAAGAACAGGGTCGACCAGCGCCATGTAATTGTGTGGAAAACAGAGCAGGACGTGTTTTATCTGGAACCTTTTTATTATGAAGTTGGGACTTTTAAAGACTGTCTTTTAGTTGAATTATTTTTTTTTACTCTGTTATTGGCGAGAGGATGTGTCACTGTTCTGAATTAACGGGATTCGATTCGTTGCTGTCTGCTCTCAGCTGGGAGGTTTATGAATAAACGGTGATTGGAAACATCGTTTTTGTCCCGGGGTTTGCATATTTATGTTTTTAGTGTAAATAGCTTTAATTTGATTTGAGTGGTTATTTATTCTATTCTACGTCTTTACTATAAATCATCATTTATCAGAAGAATGAGCAAAAAAAAATGATAAATCATATTTTCTTTCTTTCACGGACTGAAAGGAGTGCACTGATTTATTATTTTTTAACAAACAACCGTTTATTCGCCACAATGACACAGCTGTGGGAGTTGTGTAGTTATTTTTTTTTTTATTAATATTTATACATCCATTCAATGCTGTAGGGATCATGAAGAAAAGCTGCGAGCTGTCTCGGCTGTAAATCAAGACATTTCATTTTTTTTTTTTTTTTATAGCATTGAATAATTCATTAAAAACAAATGATAAAACAAACACATAATCCAAAAAACACTTTGTGACCGATCAGTGACCTTTGTTTTGATTTTTTTTTTTTCTCAACCAATTAAAAACATGAATCTAATTTAAGTCCATGCATTGTGGATTAATTAACCATTAATTTACGTTTTTGGTGTTTGATGCAGACGGGCCTGGTCCAGCTCGGGGAGGACAGCCTGTTCATCCAGCCGGTGGGGCGACCCGACCCGTCTCGGCCTTTCTCGGGACTCAAACACACACTCTCCCGACGCAGACGCTCCGCTCACGCCAGCTGGGCTCCGGACCCCGACCCGGCCGGCTCCTGTGGGACGATACAAGGTGAGTCTGGATTTATGTCAAGATTCAGGTTTGCTGAGACCAGCGGCCTTTATTTACGGTGAATTAAATGAACTTTTTTTTTGTGTGTGTTGTTGATACTGAGTTTTTTTTCTGGCATCAAAGTTGTGTCGAGTTTTCGGGGATTAGAACCGTTGTTGCGTTTGCTGCTGAGCGTCTCCACATTGAAGCAGCGTGTGTGTGTGTTGTCTCTTACATATATATATATATTTTTTGCTCTTTTTAATTTATTCAGATGTTTTTTGTTTTCACCTGTCCATACCTTTTGTGTACTTGTCTGCTTCTGGGCAACGCAAACCATTGTGAAAATATCTGCGATCCACTTTCCACCAGCCAGCCGGAATCTTTTATTTTGAAAAATGAACTTAAGCCGAAGAACATTATTCTTCCTTCTTTAATTATAGAATTAAGATCTCGAAGGGAGTGGGCGGAGTTGTGTGCTCCACGCTCCTCAGTACCAACCTCCGCAGGACTTAGTGGGGATGGAGCCGAGCGCCACAGGCTGCTGGGCGTTGGGTCCGGACCCGGCTGTCGCTCGCCGAGCAGATTAACCGGCATGTTGTGTGATCCAGCAGCTTTCTGCGGCCTGGAGACGTCGCAGAGAAAAACCAACACGCGTGCAAATAATAACCAGCGCGCGGAATGCGTTTTCAACGCGGGCATGCAACTGCTTCATGCATACTCTTAAGTTTTGCGTTTTAGTTTTGACTAGAGCCGTGAGAGTCGAAGCGATCTTGAAATAAAAATATTTTTTCCTTTTGAGGGACGATTTTATTCCCGGGGACGTCTTTGCCCCCCCCCCACCCCCCGGAACAAGTTTTGATGAGGCAGAAGAAATGTTGTCATGACTATGTAGAAATGTAACGCGCTTCAGTTAGATGTTAAAATGACTCGGTGGGTTGGATGGGAGAAGGAAGGATTTGTGCTTATCTGATCGCACCAAACGGGGCTCTGTTCCAAGTGGCTAAATAAAGCCGGAGGAGATGTCGGCCTTCATGCGGAAAAAAAAAAAAAAAAAAATCTCAAAGCAGATGCATCCTCTCTTTGCACTTCGCAACACATCAGCAACAGGCCTTCCCTGTAACTCAATTGAAATTTTC
This sequence comes from Colistium nudipinnis, assembly GCA_016785305.1. Taxonomy (NCBI): domain Eukaryota; kingdom Metazoa; phylum Chordata; class Actinopteri; order Pleuronectiformes; family Rhombosoleidae; genus Colistium; species Colistium nudipinnis. The sequence goes on from JAFBJU010000169.1 coordinate 102,178, forward strand.
CTCAAACCATCATGGCAAATTTAAAACAATCTGCTCTGCGCACGCACACACACACACACACAAAAGCAGTTTTAGGCTCAAATCTTTACGCGGAGAGAAATGGCTTCGCACACACGATTCGAATTCCGACGGAAGGGGATTGGCTCACCTCAAAAACCCTGAAACGTCCCCCCCCCCCCCCCCCCCCCCCCCCCAAACCCTGAAACGGCCCCCCCCCCCCCCCTCAGTGCAGCGCCACGCGTGTGCCCGCGCGGCGCGAATGAGCCGCTGTCTGCGACTCCACCCTGCGAGGCCGGAGAGATGGGCCGCTCCAGCAATCCCAGGGAAGCCATGCTAATAAATCACAGCTCCTCACTGCTCCGCCCGTGCCGCGCTTTGATGTCCGTTCAGCCTCGGCTCCGTGGCTCTGTGTGGAATGCAGATGTTTCCTTATTTAATGTGCATCTCGTTTCTGCAAAAGTTTTTCACTTGTTGGAACCTGCGGAGCCTCTCGCCGCGCACGCCAATCCAACGCGGAGCGGACCCGCCCTTTCGCTCTTCTACATTAATAATGTGCATATTTTTCAAACCCCCTCGCCGTCTCCATGCCAGGACGCCGCGTTTTTCCTTTTTTTTTTTTTTTATTTCGAGGCAGGAGGAATTCACTGTGAGGAGCCAAAGCCAGTCTGCTGGATTTTTTTTGAAGGATGGCAGGTTTTGTGGTGTTGAGCCCACCTGAACATATACGCTCCAGTCACTAATGACCAGCTTTGGGGAAAGTCATGGAAAAAAAAAAAAAAAAAAATGTAATTAGTTGCAGACTAACAGTGAAAGTTATCCAAACATTTCTCTGAGCTCGGCGCTGTTCTGGAGTCAGAGCCCACGAGCGCAGCCAAAGACGCCGCTCACGCAGCCAGAGCGCCAAATTAAAACGTCTGCTGCGGCGGCGGCGGCGGGGTCGCTCGCCTGGCCGTAGCTGGCTCGGGCTTTTTAGAGAGGCTTCTCTCCCTCACCATAGAGCCGTTAATATTGACGGTGAGGGCAGCCGGAAAATAACCCCAATGTTCGGAAAAGGATAAGGAGCCGATGGATGGATTCATAGTTGCTGGAGGACGGGTTTCGTGGCGCCGTGGATTTGAACATCCGATCTGCACCTTTTCAGTTCAGTCGGTGCACAGTGTCACTCCACAGCACACTACCCAACACGCGGGCGGCGTGCTGCGCGGCCGTCGGGTGACGCGGTGTGGAGAAGTGTCACGTTTCACCATCGGTGCGTCCATCGGGAGCAGCAGAGAATAACCTGTGAGCAGAGGCTGCAGACGTATTTGACCCAGAAATAAAGTGGATTGTTTTCTCTGCGTAGACAAAAACCAGATGTTTGTGGGTTTTTTTTTTTTTTTTTTTTTCTCTCTCTCTCCCTCCCCACAGTCGGAGGGGGCGTTTGGTTGGAGGTGGTTGCAGACGGGGGTTACTGAAGGTGGAGGAAAAATAAAAAATAATAAATAAATGCTTTGTCAAATATTGTCATTGACCACCAATATATTTATGTAGATTTATTTATATATATATATATATTTATTAAATCGTGGTGTCCTGGTGTCTGGTGAGTGTGTGTCTGTCCTGACACACACACACACACGCACTGCAGGAGAACTGACAGAGAATCGAAAGTGGACCAAATCTCACCCCCCCCCACCAAACCAGCCACAGCCCCCAAAACACAAAAAAGACACATTTAACACATCTCCACTCATACACCCGCACACGTGCGTGTTGTGTGTCTGCACAGTGTTACCGTTGTGTTGGCTGGCAGACAATTAAACCTCCTCCTAGACATTTTTTTTCCCCCCTCCTTCCCTCCTGCACAGTCATTATCCAGAACAGCTTGACCCTGACAACCCGACTGCACCCCCAGAGTTACATAACACCAGCGCCCGAGCCCCAGACCACCAGCACTTTTTGACAACCTGTATAAATACATTTTTTCCATATGTTCGCAACTGGGTCATACACAATGAGTGAACACTCCTTTTTCTTTCTTTCTGTGTGTGTGTGTGTGTGTGTGTGTGTGTGTGCTCCACGGCTACCTAAAGCCGCACATTATACATGCACCCAAGAGACAGAGATGGGATTATTGTGGTTCAATGTACGTGTGTGTGTATTTGTATGTATGCACCAGGTGTCCTGATTATATGTTCTGGAGTGTGTTCCACTCTTTTCTTCTTCTCCACCTCCATCTCCAGAGGAATGTACAACATGAAAACCTCTCCATCTCCCCCCTCCCTTCTTCGCTTTGTGCTGTGATAGGGGTGAGTGTGTCATGCAGCATATAGGAGTGTGGAGGAGGATCAGGGTCTGAGCGCTGTGTGATTTATTGGGTTTTGGCAGTTGGAACAAATATATACCGTCTATCAGAGACTGGCGGAATTCTTCATGTTTTTTTGTTTTTTTTCAATTGTTGGTACTGGTGGGGGCGGGGGGCAGATTTGTGGCCCACATGCAGGCACATTTATTGTTCTTTATTGATTCATAATTGATTTCACTTAGAAAACTGCTCAGAAACAAACCACGCCTCCACCTGTCCCATCGCCATCAATGCGGCCGAATCTCGAATCCATCCACCTCCATCGCATCCGATATTGATCTTGCCCTTTTCCCTGAGCTCTTTTTTCTTGCTTTTCTTCTCCAGTGACTTTACAATTGGGATTCTTATTGCAGTGGCCTGTTGTGTCCTGTCCGAGAGATTCCTGCTTGGTGTGTGGAATCTGAGACGGTGGGAAAAGCCCACGGGATGTTGAGAAGAAAATGTGGCCGCGGGAGAACAAATCCCAGAGCATCTTCTGGCCTTCTCGCTGGCCTCCATGGCCCCCCCCCCGCCCCCGAGAGCTTGCCTGGCGGTTTCCATGGAGACGGCCTGTGACTTTTCTGCATCGTCACTACTTCCATCCTCAAATCAAATGAGGGTTATTCAATGGAAGAAAGACACCTTGAGGTCATATCCTTTATGATATAAAGGCCCATATTGATCTGCAGTAGGCTGGTTTTCCGCATATGGATGCAGGTTACAGAAAAGGTTGTGATGGTCGCTGTTTTTCTGGAAAAAGCCGCGATGACGTCAGGCCTGAGCAGGAGGTCCAGTGGTCCCCGTGTGAGGAAATGTTCTCCCGCCGAGTTTGCGTCCTCCTAGAATTCTCTGATCAAAGCTTGTCTTGTGTGACTCAACACATCCTCTCCTTGCTCTTTATTACAACTCAACTGTAGAGTAGCTCTTTTTTTTTTTTTTTTTTTTTTTTTTTACTGCTTCGGTGGGATATGTTTAACTTTTTGACTTCTCGTTGAGCAAGACGTGCGTAATGCTGACAGACCCACAATAACAATGTGACCCATTTACGGGACACTGCACCCAGTGTTTTTTAACAAACCATTTACAAACCCAACGTTTTGAAAACCAGTTCTTATCCTCTGGTGAAAGATTTCGAATTTATTTTCCTTTCCTGCAGCCACTTGATTTGCAGTTTCCCAATAATGTAATTCTGCTAAAGCTCAATCATTAACCCTACAGTGGTCTACTCTATCAAGATTTGGAACCTCCGACATAACTTAATATTCGATTTTGAAAAGAAATCCAATCGTGCTTTTATTTTTTTACAATTTAAAGAGGATTTGACAACCTCCTGTTTTTATAACTTTCAATATATTGGACATCAAAAAGTGGTCAAAAATAGGTGAATTCCAAATAAAGCCAAATAAAGAATATGAAGTAATAACGGAAACAAGGCCCATTATGTACATTCTTGCACTATATTCCTCTTAAAAAAAAAAAAAATTGAAATATGCCCCATTTTGCTGCGTAGAGAATAAAAAATCACAAATGTGAGTTCATTCTAGTCCTTCAGGTTCATCCCTCCTCCTCTTCCTCTTCCTCACCGAGGGGCGGGGTCCAGGCCAAAAAGCTGCTGGGAGTGAAAGGAATCCAGAGCACGTCAAAGTGTTTATTATCCGTCTCGTCCTGGTCCAGGATGTAGTTGTTGTGACGGAGGGGCCACCAGTTTGGATAAAAAGGGGAAGACGACAGTCTGAAGAGGAAGTTCAAACATTTATTTTTAGGCTGAATGAAGTGAGCGCCAAAGTTTGAAAAAAAAAAAAAAGCGCTGCCAGACGATCCTGAGACGTGCTGAGATTTTTTACTGGCCTCATCCGTCACGCACCCGTGGGCTGGAGCTGCTCGAGCTACGTGCTCCATCCATCTCAATAAAAAAAATAAAATAAATAAAAAAATAAACATAAAAGTCAATATGAAAGGGATCTTTGTTATTGTATAATAACGTGTCTATCATTCCTAACCCTGTTTTTTTTTTTACTCTCTCTCTCTCTCTCTCTCTCTGTTGCGTAATAGGGAAGAAGAAGGAGAAGAAATCCAAAGTGGGCGACGACGGTCGTGGCAAGAGGAACGCCATCCGCCTGCACGAGGCGTACACGGTGGAGACGGTGGTGGTGGCCGACTCGGACATGGTGCAGTACCACGGTGCCGAGGCGGCGCAGAGGTTCCTGCTCACCGTCATGAACATGGTGAGAATCCATCGATCAGTGCGGGGGGGGAGTCCAAATTTGGGGGAATTCCATTTTTGTGCCAAAATGTCCTTTAAACGAAACTGTCTGTAACTGTTGAATATACAGTGGTTGTGCATAAAGGATAAAAAAAATAAAAAATCATTCACGTTAGAATAGCAAATAATATTTCCGCTCATTCTTAATCAATTCATACATATTTATATATTTTTTGACGTCTTCTGACGGCTGGGTGTCTGTTTCCACTCGGATCGTCTGCGCTGGCGCATGTTTTGGATTTTAAAAGGTTGAAAAAAGAATTGAACAAAGTTGGACCAGCTTCTGTCTCTGCAGAAACGAAATATTTAGGACAGATGTAGAATATTAAAAGTCTTACAGACACACACACTCTGAGTTGTATTAAATGTTTTAAATTATTCAAAATGAGATGGATTTGTAAGATTCTCTGAAGCATTAAGATTTCTCCCTGATTTGTACAACTTTTGCTTGTTTTTAAGATGGACCATGAAAATGTGCCATTAAGCACATGCTGTTGTTTTTGATGATGCATGTTAATATGTTTGATAAATGTAGTTTTCATTTGTAATTTGCTGAATTCGCCTCTGATTGGTCGGTGGTGTCGGTGGGTGTGTCTCAGTTCTCCTCCAGATGTTGACGCGTAACCGTCTCTTTCAGGTCTACAACATGTTCCACCACCGGAGTCTGGGACTGAGGATCAACATCCGGGTCACCAAGCTGGTTTTACTCCACAGCCGCCCAGTAAGCGCCACTCGTTTCTCTCGCACACACGTGTTGATGTCCATAAAGCGCTTGGAGGTTAATCTGCTCTGGATCTGCTCGTCAGGAGAAGCTCCACGTGGGTCACCACGGCGAGAGGTCTCTGGAGAGCTTCTGTCACTGGCAGTATCAGGAGTTCGGGGGTCCGCGGTACCTGGGCACCAACCACGTCCCGGGGGGGAGGGATGACATCCCCCCGGTGGATACGGCCGTGCTGGTCACCAGGTAACCGGCGCGCACCTCCTCAGAATTCAGTGGTTTATTATTATGATCAATTATCGATGATGATGATTATATATTTTTAATTTATTATTATTATTATTATTATTATTATTATTATTATTATTATTATTATTATTATTATTGTTGTTGTTGTTGTTGTTGTTGTTGTTGTTATTATTATTATTATTATTATTATTATTTAATGTTACTGCTATTTTATTTGCACCACCTCACCACAGAAAATGTTCCTGAGACTGATTCTGATGCTTTGATAAGCTTGGTCAGGGAGGGTGAAAGGAATCCTCGTGTTTAAACGGGAACTCGTGTCCACTGATAGATTCTGTCTTGTCTCCTCTAACCCGAGGGCGAGGAGGAGGAGGAGGAGGAGGAGGAGGAAGAGGGGGGCATGTTCACAGTGGCCTTTTGTTCTCCAGGTGCAAACCTGATCCGCCCCCCCATATCTCCCTCTCTCTATCTCCCTCCCTCCCTCCCGTCCCTCTCTGTCATGGCCGCGTCCTCAGCCTCAGCTGGGCCGGCGTCAGGGTGACGGCAGGAAAATGAAAGCGCTCGGGTTTCCTGTTGCGCGGGGTTGCTCAGAAGCCACCGTGTGCGTGGTTGTGTGTGCGTGCGTGTGGGTTCGGAGCCTGTTGAGACTGTCCGCCTGCAGTCCGTCAGATTATTGCCTGCCTCTCAGGAGGAAATATCCGGATATTTGATATCTGAGGCGCTGAAGATTTGATGTCAAATGTGTGAGGGCCAGATTACAAAAGCCTGGAAACTACGCACGGGTTTCCTGTGGCGCGGGGTTGCTCAGAAGCCACCGTGTGCGTGGTTGTGTGTGCGTGCGTGTGGGTTCGGAGCCTGTTGAGACTGTCCGCCTGCAGTCCGTCAGATTATTGCCTGCCTCTCAGGAGGAAATATCCGGATATTTGATATCTGAGGCGCTGAAGATTTGATGTCAAATGTGTGAGGGCCAGATTACAAAAGCCTGGAAACTACGCAACATGATCAGACCTTCAAATAAACAACGCGTGAGCTCAGGTTGGACCTCTGTTTGGAGAACCAGGGAGAGGATAAAATGACTCTCTGCCACAGGGATGATTTGTCAGCACTAACTCCAGCTGTGATTGATCTCCCAGCGCTGAAGAGTGTGTCCTCTCCTCCTCCTCCTCTTCCTCCTCCTCCTCCTCCTCCTCAGCTGTTGATTGTTTGTCGGACCTGGGCTGTAACGACCGTACGGGGAGGCGATGAGTCACTGACCCTGTAAAGCTCTGAGGTTACCAGGGGTTACCGGAGTAAATGTATGGAACAGATGAGGTGTAGAGAGAGAGATTAAAACACAAACTTCCTGTGTTTGTGTTTTATTTTTTATTTTTTTTGGATGCGTGTAGCTACACCTCCTAAAAATGTCATCGACTACTTAGAAATGCCAACTTATAACCTTTTTGTGTGAATATGTGGCTGAGTTAGAAGAAGCTGATGCGTGTGTGTGTGTGTGTGTGTGTCTGTACACACATGCTGTTGTCATTGAAGCTCCTGATTGGACAGGAGCTGTGTGCACTGCTAGTGAGAGCAGTGATTTTATGTCCTGCTTTAAAACTTGGCATCCTCCTGAGAGGATCAACAGCTCGGTGTCACCGTGGTCTCTGCAGGAAAAAAAAAAAAAAAAAAAAAAACTTTGTCAGGAGTTTGTCAAAAAACGTAAAACTCTCCATCTCTCCGTGTTAAAGAAAGCAGAACTAAAAATCGTTTTCATCCCCTTAACCAAATCGGCTTCAAAGTTGAATTCTTATCTTCCTTTAGTCCCCGGCCCCGTCTCTCCACACAAGCGTTTTTTCGACTAATCCTGTGAACATACAGACCCAAAAAAAACACCAAAGCTGCTCGGCAGAGGAGACGTCTCTGTGATTACGTAACGTGACACCGCCATGAACCTGAGAGGCAAAGTGTGATGTTGCATGAGACAGCTGCTGAATGGCTGCGTGTTGATCGTGTTCTGCTCGACTGGCTTTAATCAGAGAGTGCATGATTAGATTTGAGTGTTTTTTTTTGTTTTTTTTTTACAGGAATGCATGACTTGATAAAGAAGGGTGTGTGTGTGTGTGAAACATTCTCGTTTATTCATTTTTTTTTAAACTTTTCTACCAAATATAAAACAACCAGTTAACATTTATTATTACTCCCTCAGTTCAATGCACTTTTTTTTCTTTTAAATGCTTCACATTTGTTTTACACCTGGCTCCAAAATTTTACATTCAATATTTGGGAACTTTTTACATTTAATATAAATATGTATTTTTTTTTATTTTTACAAGTGCAATCGTCAGGTCGTGGGCGTGTGGTGGTTCTTCCAAAAGCCTCTATCAGAGAACATCATTTCATATTTCAGACGTGGACGGTGGGCTGTGGCGGTGTTGCAGCTGTTCACGCCCGGCCGAGGAATCCCACATGTCCGTGGAAACCTTTTCCTCCTCCACCGTTATCTCACTGTAGTGTGAGCACACTCGCGAAAAAAAACCAAAAAAAACTTCACACCTGGTGCCCATCGCTGGGCACGGGTCCTGGTTTAAAGCTTATTTGTTTTATTTTGTGTAGAATAGAAGGCTGCCTCCGAACCATAGGAGTCTTACAGGGGGAAAAAAAGAAAGAAAAATGAAGCGCAGGGATTTATTCCTATGGTGTCAACATCCGTGATAGCACAATGGTTGGTGTGTGTGTGAGGGAAGGAGGCCACTCCTTTTGGAGCAAGTGGAGTTCAGGTCACCCCACTGTAATAAATACACATTACCCTTTGGAATATTATCCATCGACACCAAAACCAAAAAAAAAAAAAAAAAGGAGCTTGTGTTATTATTAATTTTATTTAACAGATATGCATTTATTTTAATATTTTATAATCATTTTTATATGTCCTGTCCTATTGTAGAGGTTTTTTATTATATTCATAGTTTCAAACCTGGTTAGATAATAACGATGGTCTGGGGTGATTTTTTTTCTTTTTTCTTTTTTATACCAAATGGCAACTGGCAAAACCATTGATCGGTTCGTAATTTTATTCCTAATCCCAGAGTTAATATTAAATCTGTACTCCACAGGAAGTGCAGGCTCCGTTTAACCTTCTTTTACAACGGTACGTTCAGGAAACGCGCATTAATGGCCCCTGCCTGGTCACTTTACCTCCCTCAAAATATCTGGAGAACAATGAAAGTTCCCGTAACCCGCGGACTGTTCTGGAAATTTGGGGAAAAAATTAAAATAAATTCCAAAACCAACATGTTTTACCTCACAATGAATACTGTCCACGTCAAGAAAGATTTCAAAGGGGAATTTAAACTTGTAAACGAAGGGGCTTTAAAACGTTGAAACATGGCAATTTTTTTGTCCTAGCCTGAAAAGCTATAAACCTCTTTTCCCATCCAACGTGGTTGTGTTTTTTTTTTTTTTCTCTTCTTTATTATAATATAATCCCGACACTTGTATTTCAGCCTTGGCACGAATGGTTCTCCCAACAATCAGCAAATCAGTTCAGTAAACTCTGTCTTGTTTCTATTCCAGGACAGACTTCTGCGTTCATAAAGATGAACCCTGTGATACAGTGGGTGAGTACCACACACACACACACACACACAAACACACATACACGCAACACAAACTGTGAGTTTTCTCTCATCCGACACAAGTGGTTTAGTATACCCAAAATCACCGCAGCTCAGAGCTTTGAGACTTTTTTTTTTTTTGCCAGATTTTTTTCTCCACTGTGAACCTCCATTATGTAACTTTTTTTTTCCATGTGATTTATGCCCTTAGCAGTCAAAAAACTGGCAACAGGCCATGAGAGGCCGGGGCAATTTTCTTTTGTGTCGGTTTCCCTATTTGACCACACAAGCTTGTTCTATGGCTATATTTAGTTCACCAAAGGGCACACTACACACACCTACACACACACACACAGACGTACATACACACACACGCACACACAGGCATACACACGCACACACGCATACACACACTCACATGCACGCACACAGAGACACATACACAGGCACACACACACGCATATACACACACACACACACACAGACGTACATACACACACACACACACGTGCATACACACACACACACACACAGACGTACATACACACATGCACACACACAGAGACGCACACACTCCGGGGCAGTGTCTGCCCCACTTCAGGCCACATGATGAATGAGGGTGTGCTCAGTTGGGTAAGTCAGGCACGCACACACAGGCACACACACACGCATATACACACACACACACACAGACGTACATACACACATGCATGCACACAGAGACGCACACACAGGCACCCCACACACACACACGCACGCACGCACGCACACTGACGCAACAGACCCAAACAAATCAGAGAAACTCCCGCACTAACTTTATCCAAGTCCTAAAACCATTTTGAGCTCCTTAGAAGTATTGGAATGGATTCCGGTAAATCTCGATTTTCATCCGAGGAGGAATTCCCCCTTTTTTGGATTCAGGAAGGAGCATCAATGTTTCCACACTCCGAGTTAAGTGTCGAGCGCGTTGACACTCTTCTTCTTCTCCTTCACAATATCCCTGTGAGAGCATGCGCTGGCTGCCTGCTTTCCTGTCTGCTCTAATCTCTTCGATTACTCCTGGGTTGCCAGGAGACATTATGCCTTCGTCTCAGGTCCAACCACATTTAAATTAAAATTGCATTTGGAGTATTGGCTTTAAAATGATTTCATAGAACGTGTGTGGTTCCATGGTTTTGGGAAGTATTAGGAATACTTGTAAAGCAAAAATGACAGATTTTTTGTCCTTTAAAAAAAAAAAATCACTGGTTGTGTGACAGCCCGTGGTTAAGCCAGAAACAAATTAGCGGCATTGCCATTTCACAATATGCACAGTATATGAAGAAATAATAGGACAAGTCCTGTTCTATGTCTTTTTACTGATTCTGTTTGATTGCCTGCATAAAAAAGTTTAAATTACACATTAAAATTTGGCATAATAAACCTTAATCTAATAAAAAATGTGAGATCTATACATGCATTGGGTGGCCTGCTGTTTGGCTTCATTATCAAATAGAGATGTGGAGAATACCCACAATGCAAAGCCAATCGGCTACAGGTAAAGCTTTCACTAGATCTTGATCTGAAAGGAACTGTTCCCAAAAAAATACATATATTTATTCTGCATGTATTTGGGATGCACTGGCGTGGTTGTAAAAAAATGTTTTATGATCTGACAATGGTTGGACATATTAATGCAGAAACGTGAGACTTTAAATCTCAATGTTTTTGTGTATTTAATTATTATTATTTTTTTAATACACATTTATTAACGATGGATGCATGCAGGTCTGACAAGGTCACAGAGTTGAGGGCAGCGGTGGCTAATCCTGTAAAGTAACTGAAGGCCTAAAGATGAAATCCTCCTGGGCGAGCTCCGTATCTCCATCTCTCTCTCTCTCTCTCTCTCTCTCTCTCTCTCTGTCTTATCCTCGCATAGAAACAACTTCCCACGCATTATCACTTATTATCAGCGCGCACATAGCGATGAGGTCATGGAAGTGGATGCAGACTGTGGCAGCTCCTGGCTCGGCACAGCCCATAATACTCTCAGCCTGCTAATCTTCCTGCACAATGAGAACACTCCTGCTCTTTGTGCGAGGCCGGGCCCAAAGTGTGTGACCCACTTTGAGCCTCGCTATAATCACGGCACTCATTAAAGGTCGTGCCTGGAAAAAAAAACAAAAACAACCTGCCACCCACGTTTCCCTCCCTCACCGGGTCCCTCATGTCAGAAGACGCCTAAACACACACACACACAAAGGGAGTGGATTCCAAGGACCCACACTTGTTGATATGTTTTAAGTGTACAAACAACACCACTATTCACAGGAAGATATGGATGAAGATCGAAAGAAAAAAACTGCAGGGATCACATTTATTTATTTTTATTTTTTTAATAAACTAACGTTTGCTTAGACTCCCATGAAAGGGAAGCCTGTGGTAGCTTCATAACTCTGCAGTTATCATAATAAGGTTTGGGGAATGCTGATGGTCTGGGTTAAGATAAGACTTTAATTGTCCCGGAGTAAAATCGGCCTTGGACCCTGCACAATGCAGCCTCTGTACGGCGCACAATAATTCAACAGTATTTAAAGAATATATATAAATCACGGTTGTGCAATCAATTATTCAGGGTTAATTACTAAAAATGAAGATGATGTTTTTTTTTTTACATGCAATAGCCCTCAGCAAGGTCACAACAATATTTAAGTTACACACTCATCAACATCAGTCCTCGCTGTGCTCACAGTCTGTGATCTCAGTGACACAGGAACTAAAAGGGTTCAGGAGACTAGTTCAGTAATCGTGGAATTTGAAAAAAAATATCAGAAGGATATTACTTACTTACTTTGTAGTTGGATACATTTATTAAATGCACAATGAATGAATTTTAATGTAAACCTTCATGGTGTACATATTTGCGCTAGGCCACTTTGTTATGAATCTGCAGTGATTTGATGCAGTGCAATATTTAAGAGTTTTATAATAATGCTGTGCTGTGTTGTGTGTGTGTGTGTGTCCCCTGGGATCGCTCCTCCCTAACACAAATATGGAAACTAGAAAATAGATGATTGCAAACTGGAATGATTTTGAGGTCAAGTGAGGCGCGGGGTCGGATGAAATCAGGGGACAGGCGTGTATCTCCTTTCATTGTTGTTGATTGCTGTTTATTCAAGTATTATTGAAAATAATTAAAAAAGCCCACAGTTTCAGGCACGGGGCCTCAAAGGAAGGTCATGGATGTGCCAAGTGCCAGTCAGAAATAAAATAATCATTTTTTTTCCCAAGAATAATTTTTGAGGACAATACGTGATTCTCCAGGCTATTTAACAGATTTTTTCCCAACTTGGTTTTTCCATTACCTTGAGTTTCCTAGACTTTTATGCTCCGTTATTAAAAAGAAAAAAAACACAACTTAATAAGGTTTACTCAGCACAGTGAAGGAAGTGGAACCCTTCGCAGCTTCAGTGATGTGTGACGGTGGAGGGGACGGGGATGTAAAGTCATATTTGTAGTAGTATCCTATTTCCTGTGTTTGCTTTGCTGGAGCAAGGGTGTAACTGGGAGATTAGGGGGTCGGTGCGATGTTGATGTTGAACGATGTCCGCATGACTGGAGGGTCACGGTTGACTTTGTGGAGAAGCTGCACACTGGTGGGAGGTGGCACTGTACAAGTCAGCTGACTCACAGCCTGTGTGTGTGTTTGTGCACGTGTGTTTGTATGTGTGTGTATGCGAACACACCCACACACTGTTTTCATGTAGAGCACAATTTGGATTTGTTTTAAAGCTGAATAAACAGCAAAGCAGGATCTATTGCAACATACACAGGCGACTTGTGGTGAGGAAGACTGGAAACACATTTCCACTGCAGCAGTGTCTTTTTTTTTTTGGCTCATCAGCCATTATGTTGAGATCTCGAAAAGAAGCTGGGATTATTATTATTATTATTATTATTATTATTATTATTATTATTATTATTATTATTATTATTATATACGATTTCCGAGCCAATTTCTGGAGCTAATGTAGCCTACAGTCATTTAAAAATATAGGTCCATGCCAGGTGGAGCATTTACAGGCTGAATAAAACAGGGGCCCAGAATAGACCCCTGGTGTACCCCTGGAAATAAGGAGCATGATGGAGAAGGGCCTGCTGTAGAGATAAGAGTTTGAACCTGTCCAGAGCTACATCACTGATGCCAAACTACTATGTCAGCGGCAAATAGCAAGTCAGCAGTGACCTTGACCAGAGCACATTTAGTGCTGCGCCAAAAAAAGGTTCTGTAAGTAAATTATGGCTCAAATAACGAAATGGATAGGACGATCATTTTTGTTCTAAAATACTGTACAAAGGAAATATTCCAACCCCAAAGCACCGTTAATAACATTGGAGTTGATGCTTCTTTCATGATACACCAAGTATGCAGCAATGTAAGGGGTAAATTGTGTACACGCGCGTGTATATATGTGTGTGTGCGTGTGTGCAGTGTTGTTAATTCGTTTGTAGTGTATATATGGGTGGTGGGAGGTTGTAGTGTGACATTAAGGTCAGCGGAGTCAATCTATGGTGAAGCAGCGTTTTTGCTTGTGTACGTGTGTGTGTGGGTGGGTGTGTGTGTGCGTGCGAGGACGAACAAAGCGTCTCTTCCAGGCTGACTCAGGCCTGTGTTGTCAGCACTGGGAGCTTCGACTGCCCGGGATTCAGTGGCTCATCGGGAAGCCCTTCATGTTGTAACGGCTAATTAGCGCCAAAATAACTGGCCGGCCGAAGCTGCTTGGGGTGCAGCGCAGCGTTGTGAGTCCAGGGGCCTGATGGGGCTTTTGTGTTGCTGTCTGGCTGGACGTGTGAGCCAACACATCGGTGTTTGATCAGCGGGCGAGGCCCGAACGCCGCGCCGATAACCGCCGCGGCTCTTTGTGCCCGGGGGCTTTAGGCCCAGAAGTGCTGCCTTCGTCGGATCTTTGGAAAAAAAAAAAAATCTCCGCCTCATCTGTGACCTCACCGCTGGGCTTTGTGTCATTCAGACACACACACGCACACACACACGGGGGCTTTAGGGTCTGCACGGTAATGGCGACGTCACCAAAGCGCACCAAAAAACTGGGCGAGTCATTCATTCCAGTGACGGTTTCTCTTTGGCTTCCTACTTGCGGGTCAATAACATGCGTGTGTGTTGGTGTCTCGGCTCGGCGGCCAATGACAATACACTTTAACCATATTCAGGGGCAATATTGCCAATTTTCAAGGTTATGTGTTTTTTAGTTTTTTTTCATTATTAAACTATGTTATATATATAGTGATATAGTGGAGTAATGGACGAGGCCATTTGCCCATATTTATAAATCAATATGGCAGAATCCAGTAGGTTGTGACCTAAAAAAAAAATAAAATAAAAAAAAACATATTTGTGAACACAATCATTGTCAGTCAATGACAATTTTTTTTGTCTTTTAAAACACACATTTTCCGTAGGTTACACTATTGTCAATATAATACTATCCAATGTAACGCTATAACCTGGCCTTGGAAGGGGTATTTTGCTCATCAGAATTACTTATTATTATAACAAGCTGATTCAGGATTGATGAGCTAAACCCAAAACGGCAGTAAGAAGGCTTCATGGGAAAAAAAAACAAAAAAACACTTGGATGACATGCAAACACAGAATTGCCAAGATCCAAAGATCCAGTCCAGGCACTGCGGCTTGCTTTGGGATAGTAAAATCCAAATATAAGTTTATTATCCTCGTTTCTGAACAACCGCTCGTATATTATGAGATGAAAGTAAGTCATTCAACAAAAATAAAAAGAGTTATTTCCATGAGTCACCTCCTGCAGGTTTTCCCTGGAGTGATCATCACTCACATTGGAGGATGCGTTCCTATAATTGTCCTCGATCTAACACACATTAAACACACATAATTCAACATATAACGCATAACAGAAAACCAGTGACGAGAGGAAAAAAAAAAAAAAAAACACATGTCCTAAACCCAGGCCAACATCTGTTTTCATCAGCCCCCCAAAAAAGTTTCCAGTGCACAGGGCTTTAGCTTGAGCCCGCTCCAATCCAAATCCACCATGTTTGGATTTGACTAAATGGGTTCCCTATGCAAAACCCTGTAGCACGACCAGAGTTTGAGGATGTCCGTCTTCAGCGTGTGAGACCACACGCTGTTCCTGGGCTTTTAGAGAGAAAAAAAAAAACACCCATCAGGAAGTGTGGCCCTAAATTATTATTTTTTTTTCCATTCATTTGACTGAGGCGGAAAGAGATGCTTTTCCAGGACACAGCAACTTCTTTTTAAATGCCACCAAAGTGTCCTGTGCACATTAATATACTCTGAGAACATGTGTTACATTCTGTATGACTTTCTAAAATAATGCACTTGGATATTCCGGTGTCGGCGTCGTAGTGGTTCATTTATTTGACCCGTCATGGAACCACTTGGTGCACGGGGTTCAGTTGGGTTTCTCTGTATGAATGCCTGCAGTCGCATAGGCAGAGCTTCTCCATGTCTGGATTTCCACTTAAACGGTCACCACGGCAACCATCAGGAAGGCACAGCAGGAGCTTCGAGGGCCGTAGATTCCAAATCCCAGACCAAATAAACGGGGTCAAAAAATGTCTTTCACCACCTTTTTAAAACGCGAGTCAGAGGTCCTGCTTCCTTTTTTCCTAATGACGTGTATTATATGTGTATTTAATAATCTGTTGTGTTGAGTCATGACAACTATCAAATACATATTTCTATATCCATCATGAGCAAATTACATCGTTATAACCTATTGGTTCTAGGTATAGGGATTTTTTTATTATTAAGATTATGATTATTGTTCTATTTTATTATTGTTATTATTACTATTAATCATTGATTATTATGAATATTATTATTATTACTACTTTTTTTGTATTATTATTACTAGCGACACAATTTGTGTGTGAACCTGGTGTTAACACCTTTGCGATATGCACATGTGTAACGCAGATTGCTGCGTTCGACGACACTTAATGGAAACTAGCAGCGCGGCAACCCTGACAACCGTTCCGCACTGTGGCAGATTTGTGAACGCACAGCGCAGCTCGCCATTAAACCTCCATTTTTTTACATCATCTTAACTCTGTGAGTTTATTGCTCCACTTTATCTCACGGGCCGAGAGCCACTGGAACTCCTCCAGCTGGTCCTCTGCGCGTCTCTCCCGTCTTATCACGGGCGCCTAAATCCTCAAAACCCCATTCGCTTCATGCACCGGTGAAGTCATGCATATGTGTGTTTGCCATGTTGGCCGATAAGGCCAGAACCTGATCCCCATGTTTTTTTGGTGAACTTCTCCTCCTCTTCTCTCTCTCTCTCTCTCTCTCTCTCTCTCACATACTCACTCACTCACTCACTGACTCGCTCTCTGAAGAAAAATCTCATCTTGCTTCAATTGTCGTATTATCGTCAATGATTTAATTTATGGCTGTCTGGATTCAAATGAGGCTCAATGGCCTGGCTCCAGAGGCAGAAAGAAAAGCCAGGTGTGTGTGTGTGTGTGTGTGTGTATGTACATATGCATGCATGAACGCGTGCATGCTTGTGCGCGTGTGTGCATGGATCACATGGATATGTGAAGGTCTGGATGAAAGGCGGGCTGATGGCTGTCGGACAGTCTTCCCCACTCGTGCTGTAGTTTCACTCCAGTGATTACTGTGTGACGGGGCTTTTACAATTCATCACAAACACACAACAGTTGATTCCATTGAGTACTTTTTCATTGTGGTGTCACTGTGTTGCAGGTATCGCTTATCTGGGCGGAGTCTGCAGCGCCAAGAGGAAGTGTGTGCTAGCGGAGGACAATGGTCTGAACCTGGCCTTCACCATCGCTCACGAGCTGGGACACAAGTAGGTTATTTATTGTTTTAGGTTAAGTTATTGTTTTAATTTGTAGTTATTGTATTGTTATAATATTCCACAGGACGATGATGTGGAATACTCCAATGATACTATTAACTATAGAGGCTATACGTTCATAAAATGACTAATAATTAAAAAAATATATAATGAAGCGAGTTAAGGTCTCTTTTCTGTATTTGCAGTGAAATGTTAAAAAAAAATAATAATAATAAATAAATAATTAAATTCCATTTATGTAATTTAAGTATTGAGTGGATATCCAGGTCGAAACTGAGCAAAATTTGGTTTCAAAGCTTTTTGGACCTCCCGGTTCCATAAAACTACAAATGTTTTTGGAACCCGACTGGATAACTGGATCAATATACACTGCACAGAAAGATTAGATCGGTAAAATATTGTGCTTTGTGCATTTGGATGAGGTTTCCCTCCGGTTCAGATTGTCTTGATCAAAAAACATAAATATGAATAATTGGCTTTTGTTTTGACAGATTTATTACAAAACAAATCGCGGAGTCTATATAAAGTCACACAGAGCGCATGCTCTGACATGTAGCTCCGTCGGCGCTGAGGTCATCCTGCCATCCTGTCATACTTATGCACTTTTATTTATGTTCTCTGGAGTCACAGGTTTCACTGTGAGCTGCAAGTCAGGCATAATGATAAATTGGTACAAAAATTAAATACATAAATAAAAAAGGCTCCGTTCTGCAGTGTTGTGTGTGAGAAGTAACACACTTTTTTTTTTGTTTTTATAAAAGAAAGTACACACAGTATAGGACACAACTTTTTTTTTCTGATCTTAGAAACCTTGCAGGCACGCGTGGATGCATTTTCTTGTTACCAAGGTTACCAAATGAGCTAACAGAAAAATATGGGGGCGCATGCAAATGGCTTGTTATAAAACAGTTCATTTAACAGATGGACCCTGAGTTAAAGGAGACATGCAGCAGATTTTTTATTTTTTTTCCACAGTTGTGATATTCTTTGGTAGATATGTTGTGTGATGGCGGTCCGACTGTGGCCCGGGCCCAGTTGGACGTTCAGTTTCCTCAGCATTGAAGGCGCCGCCCTCTCCTCTGCTGCAGGACGAGCATGACAAGTATGAGTCCCGTGGATGCAACTCTACCGATTATTACTTTTTTTTTATTTATTTATTTTAACCAGGGGAGAAAAAGAGTCTGCACTGGTAATTTATTAGTTCTCTGAGTCTGTGCCTGGAGTTCAGACTAGGTTGTTGTTTTTAATTTGTAAAATGTAGGTCATGGCATGCACATGTGAGCACAGGCGTGCGCGTATACACACACGCGCACACACACAGAGGGAGTAGGTATGCCGGAGTGAAGTCCTCCCTATTAAAATACACACTCATCTGTTGCTCTTTTGTGTCTCTCACATGTGTGCCAGTGTTTGTGTGTGGGGGTGTGTGTGTGTGAGTTCAGTGTGTGCAGTGCGTGTGCGCTGCGTGTATGTGGGTATGTGTGCGTGTGTATGTACAGTGTGTCTTTGTGCAGCGTGTGTGCAGTGTGAGTGTGGGTACAGTGTGTGTTTGTGCAGTGTGTGTGTGTGTGTGTGTGTGTGTGTAAGTGATCCTTCCTGTCGGAGCTCCCCTCAGGCTCTCACTGGGCTCCATCAATATGTTGCAGGTGTGTTACTATGACACGCGCAGCTGCTTGAAGAGAATCTACTGCACTGAGCTAGTTTTCGTGCTCCTGCACGTGTGTGTGTGTGTGTGTGTTTTTTTTGAAATGTGTAAAAAGCTGCTTAAAATTCAAATTTTCATCATTTTCTGTGTGGCATTTAATTCCGATTTACGGCGGATCTGATTTGCGCAACTTTCGTGATTATCAGTCTTACATTCATTTTCCACCAACTTAACATCTGGCTCACCTCCTGGTGGCTGGATGGAGTGCAGATCATAAACCCTTCCTCTAAACAAAGTCGATGTCAGTTAATTTTTTTTTTTTTTTTTGCCAAAATATGATTTCTGTCATTTTGGTCAGATCTTTACACGTCAACGTATGTTGAGTGGAATCGGCTGTGGCTCTGCTGCTCGTTGACTGGGTGTCTTTGTGTCCTCGTGTCCTCAGCATGGGGATGAGTCACGATGACGACCACGCCACCTGCACAGGCCACTCGCACATCATGTCCGGTGAGTGGGTGAAAGGCCGGAACCCCAGCGACCTGGCGTGGTCCTCGTGCAGCCGCGACGATCTGGAGAACTTCCTCCGGTGAGTCCTTACCTTTATACATTTAGATTGTCAGACACAGAAGGTCCTTCTGAAAAAAAACAAAGGCATTCCCATTTTGAGGAATGGTGTCCGACCTCTAACCTACCATTATCAACATTATTTAATGGATTTTTGGGATATTTCGTAACATGGTTTATTCATATAAGTCACAATGTAAGTATAAATAATCACTAATGAGTCCCTAATAGCAAAAAAGTCCCAAGATTCAACAGTATCTGACTAACATCTGGCCACCGGCCAATCGGTGAGGCTGCCAGTCAGACGAGGGGCGGGGCCTCCCATGCTCCCATTCTGACAAACAATCATCGTTACGAGGGCTCGTTTCCAGGCCTAGTTTAGAGTGAATGTAAAAAAAATAAAAAATGGGGATTTATGATGAAAGCCTGTTTTGCATTGGCTCACACACACACACACACGCGCGCACGCACACACACACACGCGCGTGCTCTGGACCCGAACCCTGCAGATTGATTGCAGCTCCACTGTGTTCTTTGCTCATTTAGTAATGAATGTTGTGAGTAAACAGCGATGTCGTCTGAGGTCAGACGCTGAGCGCGGATCTAATGGCACGTTTCACCAAGGGGCTGCGGAGAGAGAGCGAGAGAGAGAGAGAGAGAGAGAGAGAGTGATTTATCTCTCCTGGCAAATGATCTGCTCTCTGATACCAAAACCACAAACACGGAGAAAATGGAAACACATTTTCTCCCAGAGCAGAGTCATTCCCAGCCCCCGAGGACCAGTGGCCCACATTGGCGACACTGGAGCCTTTTTTTTTTTTATGTCTTTAAATCCTGCATTTCAAAAAAAAAAAAAAAAAATCTGACTGCAGACCCTGTATACATTTGATTGTTTCCGTTGTTTTGCATTAGTTGTAGTCTGCAAATAAATCTAGTCATAAGGCGTGGATTAATCATTTCTCCTTTTCTCCTTTAAAAGGAGCTTTTAGTGTTGCTGGGGACACTGTTGCTGTTGTCGTTGTAGAAATTGTTGGTTAAAGGTGTTGTTTTATGCAAATGCAAGTTTTACCTATTAACCACGAGATGGTGTTGGTTTAAACACAAATCCCAGCCGGGCAGTAACACAACACACTCACCCCGCTAAGTGAATCCAGTTGTCGCGACAACATCTGGCTGCGGGAATCCTCCATGCAGTCGACCCTGATGAAGAGTGCATGATTTATGGCGTGAGACTGGTGTTATATTCCTGTGCGGTTAATATAGTTGTAATCCTGCTTTATTTCCAATGTCTCCGTCTTTTATGAATGGTTCTAACATGAGGTGGTGGGCTGCGCTTTGATGATGTCATCCCGAGGTGTCCTTGAGGGGGGAGGGGGGGGGGGGGGGGGGGAACACAAAAACCTTTGATATATAGATAAGTGTATGAAAAGGGAAAAGTAAAGACATTGCGCAGGAATGTATGTCCTTGTCTCCGATGTGATATATAAGCGAGACCTGCTCGGATTAGGACGCAACCCGGTCCTTGAGCATCCCAGGTTGAAAGAGACTTCGCCGCGCAATTACCGTCATTACACTCAGGGACACGGAATCATAGGGTGGCAGCCCGTGAACACATGAAACCATCCCGCCTGCGGCTTCGTCCACGCTCTGACGACTCCATGTTGCGGAGCTGCTATAGGTTACAGTGACGGATTTATTAGGTATTTTTATTATAATGAATAAATCATGTTTTGGCGTGTAACGTAAAGATGAGCTCACTCGCTGGCCGTGCTTTAGCGAAGGGAGGTAGGCGCTAGTATCGCTATCTATGGTGTTCCTAATAAAGTGACTATGAGAGTATATGTCACATCCATTTTGCTTTTGATAGAACAGCTACATGGGATTTTTTTTTTTTTCATCATACAGGTCCAAGTCCAGCGGCTGCCTCCTGCACACGGACCCCAGGAGCCGGTACCAGGTGCGGCTGCCCCCCAAGCTGCCCGGCATGCACTACAGCGTGGACGAGCAGTGCCAGATCCTGTTCGGTACCAACGCCACCTTCTGCAACGACATGGAGGTACCACACGCTGCATTTGATATATTATATATTATTTCATATATCAAAAAATGACCAATTGTCCACTTTGCACGACACCTGTGCAGACGTGGTGAGTCTTTTCTCCCCTCAACTCAGAAATATCACGTATATCCCCGTTTAGGTGGATTTCTGAGAGTGGAGACCGTAGTCCTACGTATGCACCTACACGTATAAAAGTATTTAAAAAATAAAACAGGGCGAGAAATTCTAAAAACATATCCCACAGGCGGTGACCTTTGACCTCTCCTCCAGTGGACAATGCTGTACCCAGTTGGTTTTACATCTCGCGTTCAGCCGCGGGTAAACACTGGGAGGCTTTGACTCCTATAAACAAGTGTGCATCTCTCCATTTACCGTCCTCGCTCTGTAGTTGTAAAAGTGTTTGAGATTCCAGCGGGGCGAGTGAAGCGTGATTTTAGGCCGCTCGCTCCCGTGTAGATCCACCTGTTAGAGGCTTTAATAAAAAAGGCCTAGAGGTACTGTGTAATTACAGCGGCGAAAACACCAGCAGGCTGAGCCTCCAGCCTGTCATTTGGTGGGGAGAGAGAGATGCCCCCATCCCCCCACGCTCAGGCCTGTGGTAAAAAAGTTTTTTCTCCAAAAATGTGTTGACCCCTTTATTTACCTTCAACTCAGAGAAACACACTCTTTATTTTTTAACAGACTTAGAGAAGAAACACATTTAGACCTTTAATATGAAACGTCAACAGACGGACACAAGCTTGACTAAAAAACATGAGAGAAAAAAAAAGGAGCAAATCGGTAAATCAATTTATTTGCGAAAACTGTGGCACCTCCCATATTTGTTTTTCTATTTTGTTCGGCTTCTGTCCAAACATTATTTACACTTTTCTTTGTTTGAAGTCGAGCAAAGAGAAATTTAAATTTAAATTCCGGCTGCCTTTTGTTAAGCACAGTTTTGAATTTCAACACTGTGTCGTTTGTATGTGTGTGTGTGTGTGTGTGTGTGTGTGTGTGTCAGCACCTGATGTGTGCCGGTCTGTGGTGTTTGGTGGAGGGCGATGCTTCCTGTAAGACCAAACTGGATCCTCCTCTGGATGGAACAGAGTGCGGCGCAGACAAGGTACCATTTCACATTTATCATTTGCAAATTGACGTCCTTAAAGGTTATAGGCAACGTGTATGTGAGATTAAAACATAAATGCATGAACCCATATTTATTTTTTGTGTGAAAGGGGGGCAAAACAAGTAGAAAACATCACTTTGGTCTGAGAGGCTGATGCTTGTGTGACGTCTAGTGAAATAAACATGGTACATGTGACCGTATATGAATATATAAGTGTGTCGTGTGTTGAAAAATGATTCAAATGGGGTGTGTGTTTGTGCGTGCGTGCTCCAGTGGTGCAGGGCAGGGGAGTGTGTGAGTAAGACTCCCATCCCGCAGCATGTGGACGGAGACTGGAGTCCGTGGAGCCAGTGGAGCATGTGCAGCAGGACCTGCGGCACCGGGGTCCAGTTCAGACAGAGGAAATGTGACAACCCGCCGTATGTGCCCCCTCTCTTTCAGTGTGTGTGTGTGTGTGTGTGTGTGTTTGTGTGTGCGTCTATGTGTGTCTTGCTGTGGTTGTGAGGAAATTCCTCTCGGGTTAAGAATTTAGGATGAGATAAGTGGAGCGGGAATACATTGTGTCGGTGACGGTCCTCACAAGTCTTGCAAGACAGGAATTGCATGGATTGGGACCTTTTTATATAGAGTGCTTCTAAAAGTTTGAATTTGAAAGTATTTTCAGTTAGTGCACATTCTATGGTGTACCACGCGTTCGGCTCCACAGAGCTGAGCTGTGGGACTGTGTCCCCTGAAGTTTGGTAGAGCAACCACCTCATGGAAATGTTTTGTTTTATTAGCAACACACACACACACACACACACACACACACACACACAGACTCTTCTGTGTGTGCGACAGTAAAGTAAATCTGCCCAAAATTCACAGACCCGTATTGTGGAGATATTCGGATACCTGAACTTTGCTTGTTGATGAAATACAATACCATGCATTTAAAAAAAATATATATATATATATATATATATATATATATATACATATACATACATTTTAAAAGCTGTGACCTTCTGACCCTGTGTGGAAGTGATGATGGATTCTTGAATTCTTCATCCTCTCACTTCAAATAACACGTGTAAAATGTGTGTGTGTGTTTGTGCGCGTGCGTCTTGCAGGCCCGGTCCCGGTGGACGACACTGTCAGAAGGCCAGTGTGGAGCACAAGGCCTGCGAAGGTCCTCCGTGTCCCAAAGGGTCCCCGAGCTTCAGAGACCTGCAGTGTCTCTCCTACGACCGACACGCCAGCAAGAAGAAGGGCGGAATGCTGCTGGCCATCATTAATGATGGTGAGACACGCGCGCACGCACACACACACACTCTCAATAAAGGGTCATTCTGTTTTGGGGAACACAATAAAAAAAAAAAAAATGGCTTCACTGTAGCTCATGATCACGAGATGAAGCATTTTGAGCTTTTTGCAAACTACCAGACGTTGATCAGACTAAAGCAAACGATTAAATCCCCCCAAAAATATAACCCGCGCAAAATAGAGACGAAACAGGCGTTAAAGGCCACGAAGCCAGGATAGATATCATTGCGCAAATCTGCGTCTGTAGAGAGAACGGAAACATATCAAGAGTGGAGATGCAGGGTGTAGCTGGATTGCAGGGCTCCGTTCTGACAGATGGAAAAGAGAGAAATACAATTCCCGCCAAACAATCCTGAATATGTCTGTGATTTTTGACATCAGGATCCAGACATTATCTCATGAGAAACCTCGACTGTTGGAAAACGCCTGGTGCTGCTCTGTCGAGGGAAGGGATTCCTGGCTCCGCCCCTTAGAACTCGGTTCCATACACAGCATTTTATTGGAATTTGACAGTTGTCCAGTTACAATTAAAGAAATAAATAAAAATTGAATAAGGATATAAAGATTTATTTACACAGTGCTGATTTTAAACGAGTGATGGTTAAAGTTGTAAAAAAAATAAAAAATAAAAATACTTTGTGAGAAATAAGCCAAAACTAAAAAGACACAGAGTAAAAAAAAAAAAACACAGTATCCAATGTCTAAGTGACAACTTGCTCTGAGCAGCTGAGCGTGAAACTTAAGTCTTCACCTTTGGCTCTGAGTGTGTGGGGGGAATAAAAAAAAAAAAGGTCTCCCCTCATGAATGCACATACCAGCCAGACAGAGCAGAAACAATGCAGCAACAGAAATGTTGAAATGTAGATTCACTCTAACGTTGGATAATTTAAAGAACATGCATTTATAATATACACGCAAATTGAATGTGTGTATATTATAAATATACAACCTTGCTGTGACCATATTCTGAAAAAAATGGGCTGTGGTGTGATTAATTAAGACCCTGAAACCTTTTTTACCAAAGTTATCTATTCTTGTACAATATCGAATATTAAATTGACATATTTAGTGAGACTTCTGTGCTCATGCCAAGGCAGACACACACACACACAACTTTAAATGTTAATGTTATTTTGCCTCCCTCTGCTAGAATAATTCTCACCTAAAGCCTGCAATTATGCAAATGATATAACACTAGTAAAAAATTAATTTTGTGATTATGTGAAGCTCAAACCTGATATAGCCATAATGTGACATTTATTGTGTGCACAATGATGTTGTGTCGTTAAACCGATGAACTGTGGCGACGACTTCCGCTGCACCTGCTTCCGTTCAGAGGCGACCTCGGTTACTGAATGTGGATGACCTTACTGACCTTTGACCTTTCCTTCGAGTTACTTTGGATGAATGAATGAAACAGTCCTAAGTGCATGATGTTTTTTTGTGTAACGCTGAACAGAAAAACGGGAAACATTCTACCTAACTTACATCATTCTTAGCCCCGTTTCTATTAATATGACAGTGCATGCTGGGAAGTGTGATAATTAGTTTATTTTTTGTGTGTGTGTCTAAAACCTGTTTTAACATGTTTACATTCCATAAATCAGATTTGCTTTGATTTATTCCGCGTTTACACTTTTTGTGTGATACATTGGCATTACCCTTAATAGAAACACATCTTTGTGTGTGTGTGTGTGTGTGTGCGCGCGTGTGTGTCGAGCAGAGAAGCCGTGTGTGTTGTTCTGCAGTCTGGTGGGTCGAGATGTCCCGGTCCTGATGGCAGACAGAGTGATGGATGGGACGCCGTGTGGACCGTACGAGGCTGACCTGTGTGTCAACGGGAGGTGTCAGGTACACGCCAACGCACACAGACACACAAATGTCGGTGATCGGCATCACAACATAGCACACGGACATCCAGAGGATTATTTTTAAAAGCAAATATAACAGCCAAAAACCTTCAACAATAAAATAAACACCGGTCGGGCCACAGCATGTGTTTGTTTGGCTCCTGCGAAACAAACTTTCGTTTTACTTTACCACAATTTTCAACCAAATCCAGTTGTGCCTAAATCCCCAAAAATCTCAGAGCCAGAAAGGGCTGAATCGGAAAACATGATCATTAATCATTCGCAAACAGAATCGCATCACTTGCGCGTCTTGGTTTTTTTGGGAGGCGCTGATGAATTGCGTCGTTTGGTTTGGACGTGTTTTGTTGCGTCAGCCAGAAGAAGAATCCAGATTTGACAGTGAAGTAGGTTCACTGACGTGAGTCGTGGTGTATTGTGGAGCCAGGGTCCAGTGTCACGGCTGCGGGGCGGGTCCCTGAGAGAATGCTCCAAAAATAAAAGGCTTTATTCCTTTTGGCCCACCGTTGTCATCACTCTGGAAAAAAAGACATAAAACAAACACACAAATAAACACATGTCCCAGTACGGGTCCCTGCAGAGATCAGTGGAGTACCTCATTGGTTAGGACTCCCCCGGGGGTTGGGGGGGCGGGGGGGATTTATTTGGACACGGTGTCCCGACTACAGTCGGTCTTTTGTGTTTATTAGCTAAATGTTGGATGCTGGGACATTTGGGAGGAATTTCTCCAGTCCTCCTGGCCAAGGCTGAGCGAGATGGAGAGAGAGAGAGAGAGAGACAGAGAGAGAGAGAAGAGAGAGAGAGGCTGGTCCAGAAAGCGGAATATGGATGCAATTATCGTGACGCACATGTGCTCACAAAATACTTACTTCTCACATTTCAGCCATGACTCATGTATCTTTAGCTGTGCAACAGTCCAGCTGAGGAACACATTGCGTGTGTGTGTGTGTGTGTGTGTGTGTGTGTGCCAGCGCATGCTTTTACATACGTTAGATCCCTCTCTATCTCCCTCACATGTAGGCATTTCATTTAAAGAATGACACATGCACCATTTCACTCCAGTTTTCAGTTCTGTGTGTGTGTGTGTGTGTGTGTGTATACAGTACGCACAACACATCTCTTCCAAAAGCAATTCACAACAGTATATGCACCTCTGGCACGTAAAAAAAAAAAAAAAAAAAAACCCACACACACACACACACACTGGGATTTAACCAGAGCTGACGTGTAGCGCATATTACCCCGCAGAAGTTTAGGCCACTTTGGATGTTTAGACTTATATAAACCATCTGATTGTTCCCAGACGCGCTCTGCAGCATGTCAGGGAAACGTATATTCGGCCATAAAGATCAATCTCGCGGCAGATTAGTCTGGTACGGTTCCACAGAGCCATGATCTCAGCGTCATCTAGTCACGCCATGAAGAGACGGCGAGTCCTGGAATGAACCGTCTCCAAGAAAATAAGAAAAACACTTGAAAATAACTGACGTTATGATGAAGGCCAAAGTTTGGCCCATCAGATTATCATTTAGGAAATATTTATAATATTTGAATAATAAACTGTATTTACATCATTGGGTAAATGGACAGCTGTCTACCACACACACACAGACTCACACTAATAACACCGGACACTTCAGCATGGCTCAGGTGGAAGCAGCCAGAGCCCAATAAATGCCGTTATGCATACCAATGTTATTCATGAATAATTTAACTCAACAAAATCATATTCTGTCCGGACGTCTACACGTTTCCCTCTTTTTGCAAACCTGCCAATCTCAGAACCGAGCCCCATTAGCTCCAGCTATCTTGGGTCTACTGGACCAGGAACACATTGAAACCTGAGCAGAAAACAAATCAAACTGTTTCTGGTCTCAGGTGGTTTTTGCAAATCACAGGAATAACGTTTTTGTTTTATTTGTCATCGCTGATTTAAAAAAAAAAAAAGTGAAATATTGCACTTCAGACGTTAAAGTTTTGTTTTTTTTAAGCGCAAATTTACTTTCACGGCCCCCAGACACTAGTGTGCAAAAAAACGGTCCCTGAACACACCTCATTATCATGGTGAAATACAAATTTGTGCCTGCACCCATCTTTAAACTTCAGTTTGAGTGACTGACCTACTGATGACTCCAGTTATTCAGGAAAAAAGAAAAAATAACACACACACACACACACACACACACACATTTCAGGTTGTGTGTTCTTAATCCCTTTGTTGTGTGTTTGTGTGTGTGTGTGTGTGTGCAGAAAATCGGCTGCGACGGCATCCTCGGCTCTTTGGCCAAAGAGGATCGCTGTGGAGTCTGTAACGGAGACGGCCGCTCCTGTAAGATCGTGAGAGGAGACTTCAACCACACCAAAGGAATGGGTGAGTGTGTGTGTGTGTGTGGAAGTAATAATCTGGTCACATGACTCCAACTGGCCTTCTGTAAAAATCAGGTATCAGCTCATTAACGTTCTGTGATGCAGTTGGTTTCATTTATTATATATTTGGGATTTCTAAATGTTGTGTTACTGGTTGTGGTACAGAATCTGATCAAATGTGTCTATTATGAATCTCATTTTGTGTGTGTTTTTTTTTTATTTTTTATTTTATGGACTAATATGCTTCAATTTCTTTGCTGTGAAATGATGCTTCTGTTTCAGTTCTCAATTGAGTCATTAGAAATGGGGAACTTGGCTCATTCGCATTTCACACGGGAGCGTTGGTTGTGCAGCGGAGGACTTTTAACACACATTCAAACACGTTTGACGACCCCTGCGTGTGTGTGTGTGCGTGCGTGTGTGAGTGTGAACCGAAATATGCTGCTATACCAGGACCAACAAAAAAAGATTCATTTATTGATCCGGTGCAATGTATCGGGGGAGGGGGGGGGGGGGCCTCCCGGATTTTAACGAGGGGCAGGGGGGGGGGGATCAGGAAGGGGGGGGGGTATCAGGAATGAACGTGTGTACGTGCGCATGCACAAGCTGGTGTGGTCCGCAGGTCATGTGACCTCCCTTCAACTTCCCTTGTCTCGTCCTCCAGTCACCGCTAAGCAGTGTAAGAAGGTTTCTACCTGTACCATGGCTAAACCCAGATCCGTGCCCAAGTGTTTCTCATGTAAGATGCATGCACAGTGTGTGTGTGTGTGTGTTTCCTGCACTGCCTGGAGTGATTTTTTTTTGATCGTAGGTAGATGAGAGGAGCAATTTGCCGTGGGCTCCCCTGGGAGATGTAGTCTGAGTCTGAAGGGCTTGGTTACGGTTACATAAGCAGCTGTTTGACCCCGTTCCCCCATCACCCAGCCACCAGGAATGCCAAGAAGGCATTCCTTTCATCCGAGCCGTTTCCTTCTGCCAAGGGGGAGGAAACGCTCGTCTACACACACGCGCGCACACACTCCTGAATACCGACCTAGCGCGCGCACACAGACACACACGTGCATAACGAGACTTTACACTTTGCACATTTGGCCGACGTGCTCCTTAGACTCCCAGGTGAGCCCACGGTGGGTGTGCGTCTAACCGTAGGTGGATGGGTGGTGGTGGTGGTGGAGGGGTTGGATGGAGCCGGTGGCTGTCAGGAGACGGGTGTGTGTGTGTGTGTTGTGGTGTTGGTTCACGGTGGACAACGAGTTTGCCCGAAAACTCTGGGATCAGATGTGCACAGGTTCATTTTTTATTTTTTTTTCGTTCTGGACTCACAAACTTTTGTGTCATGAACGCAAAATCTGTTGAAATGCAAATACCCCATCTACACGTGAACAGGGATATTTCTTTTTTTTTTTCCCGCCCACGTTGAGAGGAAATTTCAATGTCAATTAGAGAGATTAAGGATGTCATAATTTGGACAATTGAATGCGAACAAAGCTCCAGTTTCCTCATTATAACTGATGATGAACGCACTCTGGATCCTGTCTGTGTTTACAACAGGCCGGCTTGGCAAACGACGAGCGCTTAACATGATTATTGTTAAAGTCCTCGTTATATTGTGTCGCTGTGATGATATGGTATTAATATCGGAAATAGTAAACTAAGAAGATCTGGGGAGCTTTAATAAGAATCTGGAAAAGGGGAGGTGCTTAAAATGATATAATATGCAATACATTGTTCATTGACATCTGATCTTCTTTGAATGTGTTGTTCATACAGAAAATAATATTAATAAGATTCTCGATGTCAACGAGAGGCGTCAAAGGACATATTTGCATTTCATCTTTTGGTTTCATTTGACAACATGTTTTGCTGTTGTCTCGCCAGTGTGTTTGTGTGTTTGATGTTACACAAAAGCAGCTGCCAATCACTGTCAGGGGAAACACCTGCTGTAGCTCTAAGTGTGTTGTGTGTTGTTGGTAAGTACGGGATCAATCTGGTGGGTGAAACTGTCACCAAAAAAAACCCAAAAACGGAACAAAGCAGCTCATTGGCAATACCCAAGCTTTTGAATCACTTAATATGTAACATAACATACAACACCTTATTAAAAAGCTGTATATATAAGAATGGTATAGGTGTAAATAGAGAAAATGTTGTTTTTTGTGACATTTTCTCAAACTAATGGAGCAGTAAAAGACACAGGTGCAGATGAGGAACAGTAATCACCCAGACTGTCTGTTATGCTGTTATTTTTGGAAAACGATGGCCAAAGTGGCCTTGTTCCTTTTTAATTAAAATGATTCGACTCAGTGTGACATCATTTTAAATTCATGGGGAGTCTATTTATAATGGAATCCACCGACACACTGTGGATTCAGTCAGCGGTTGGTGAATAATTGTTAGGTGTCAGATTGAGCTGCTTTGTGTCCAAGAATAAAAGAAAGAGAGTGTTTGTGTGTGTGTGTGTGTGTGTGTGTGTGTGCGTGCGTGTGCGTTTGTGGAGAAAGGCTGGTGGCTGGTTAATGTGAGAGAGATGCCAAAAAATATTGTAATCGCTTATAAACAGCTTTGCAGTTGTGTTACCGCGCCACCGAGCCCTCGGAGGAAATAAAAACAGGTGATGTAAAAAAAATAAAATAAAATTTAATTAAAAGGTCAAGTGAACTCATTCAGGAAAATATTATACAGCCACAGTCCGGTCCAGCCACACAAGAGATTTATTATAGGCTTGTTATAAAAAGAATAAATCAGGGCAGCAGTGACTCTCTAGCTGCTCTCTCACAAATGAGTCCTTGATTTGTCGGAATATTTATTATTTTTTTATGGACTCCAAAAACTCCATTCATAAACAAATAAGTCTTTCATGAATCATTAGGTTTAGTTTTTCTAATTTTGACAAATACTAGAAAAATATGTTTTGACATATTTCGCATCTCCCACACACACACACACACAGTCACCAGCCCGTCTCCACCGCCTCCGTCTGAATGCTTCCACCTCACGCCTCTGTCTCTCTCTCTCTCTCTCTGTCGCTCTCTCTCTCGCTCTCTCCGTCAGGTTACATCGAGGCCGTGGTCATCCCCGCAGGAGCCCGGAGGATCAAGGTGGTGGAGGACAGACCCTCGCACAGCTTTCTGGGTAATGATGCATGTGTTTTACAGCTGGAGCATCGGAACAGCCGCACAAATACCAAATGTTATGGCTGTTTATTTTATGATTCATATGATCCTACCGTTATTTTATACCTCATCTGATCTAATGTTGAAATAAGATTTTTTTCTATATAAATATATATTTTTTCAATTTTTCTAGTCATACATGAGATTTGCAAAGATACACAAAGCAGCTAAATATCGACATTTCTGTCTTTACATATTTGGCTTTACACACACATGACAAATCTCTCTCTCCGCAGATGCATTGGACATTTCTGGTCATTTGCCTTTTAGACCCTTAACTAAATTAAACACAACCCAAATTAAAGCAAAGCTCCCGTATAGATTTCCATTTTTAAACAGGTATATATGGAATCCAGGCAATACTTTGAATATTTCCATATTTTCAGTCAGAAGATAGTCTGTTGAATCAGGGCAGCCCGTATATGGTGTGTGTCTGCGTGCCGTCCTTCCAGCTCTGAAAGACTCCGGTAAAAGATCCATCAACAGCGACTGGAAAATTGAGCTTCCGGGAGAGTTCGAGCTGGCCGGGACCACGGTGCGCTACGTCCGAAGGGGATTGTGGGAAAAAATGTCTGCCAAGGGACCCACCAAGACTCCTCTCCACCTGATGGTAAGCGCATCCCGTTGTTCTGTCACCTCGCTCGCTTCATGACATCACACGAGAGCGTGTGACGCATCTTATAAAAGAGTTGAGGCCCTTTTCAAGAGCAGAAGAAAAAAAAAGGACGACCCAGTGTTCCTAATAAAGTGCTCGGTTAGAAGAACGCACGCAGTCGCCCACGGCGCCGAGCTGGAGGCACGGCTGAACAGCCGATTGCACGATTGGGCATAGCTGTAGGGCATCGGTCTGGAGTGTAATGGAAGCTAATGAATCCCATGTCAGGGATTTTCCATTTGTGACCAAAGGGCCTCGATTGAATTCCAAGGTGCGTGGTCTGAAATAAATTCTATTTATGGTCTGGACGCGTCCTGCAGGATGCATTTGAATTAAAAAGGGTATTAGTGCATTTTCCTTGATACGAATGAATGATCTGCCTCCTTCTGTCTTGCACTGATAGAATACCAAATATCGGCTTCCAAAATGTGCTTATCCTATTTAACATTGAATAAATATAGTTTGGTTTGAGGGTCCACATTTTTATGGGATGTATTTATTCATCAAAATAGGCTTTTCACAGTGGTTTTTACAGCAGATTGTGTCATACATGACCAATATGCACTACAAATATAGCCTCATAATTCAGAATGTTTTTTCTTCCAGACATGCACCTAGTTGCTAAGAAAGTCTTTTTTATCATTTTAACAGTTACGAGCTCAGATTTTTTTTTTATCTTATCCTGGACAGTGTTGCGCTTTCTTCAAAGAACGGGCCCGGGGCTCATAAATATTATCCTGGCAGACATCTGCGCGGCCATTTGACGAAACGTTACCGAGAGTCTCGCCGACCTTGGGCGAGTAGAAAAAAAGAGACGGGACAGTATAACATGTTTCAAAGATTCAGCCCACAGACTCCTGCGCTGTGATTTATTGGGTCTTCTCATGGTGGGAGGGAGAGCTGAGCCGCGTGTGTGAATGATTTTTCCATTTCTGATCAAGTTTTTTTATTTACTTTTTTTAGTATGATGGCATCTTGAAAGCGTGCGATTCACAAACCAGCATAAAAAAAAACATTTTCCAGCTCAGCGTGGCTCTCTGAAGAAATATATACTGAGCTCATTTCCATTTCAACTGCATAAACTGCTCATCATTGTATATACTGTATTTTTATGGATGGTATATTAACCTTCTTTTTTTTCTCTAGTTTATTTTATTTTGAATTTTGGCGGCTCAATAAAGGATTATCTTATCTTATCTTATCTTATCTTATCTTAATGGGACAGTTTGCGTCTATATATCCATTTAGTTACGCATTAGCACCTATACTAAAACACAAATAACTTGGTGACCAACAGATTTCATTTCCTCCTGTGGGAACCATTTTTCGTGATGCGGCGTCAACAGATTTTTTTTTTTTTTTGTTCGTGTTCCAGGTGCTGCTGTTTCACGACCAGAGCTACGGGATCCACTACGAATACACGGTGTCCCTGAACACATCGCAGGAGCGGAGCAGCGAGGAGCAGGAGTACCTCTACATCTGGACGCACAGCAGCTGGCAGGACTGCACCGTGCAGTGTGGAGGAGGTAAACACACTCGCACAAGAATGTTCAAATGCAAACTATTACACACACACACAAACACGTCATCATCATATAGTATAAAATACAGTCTCTGTGGGGAAATCAGGTTATCAGTAAAAACAGTAAAGATCCGGCAGCAATGAAAAACGTGTTTATAAATGTTTATTTTTCATTTAAACATTTATTTTGCCAAGTTTAGGACCACATGTGTGTTTGATTGTTTTTTTTTCTTTCGGGGGGACGGGACCTTCATCCGCGTTTTTATTTGGCCTTCAGATGCCACGCGCCGAACCGAAGTCTGGTCGTGTTCTGAGAGTTATTGTCCCTGACAAAAGATCCAAATGCCGAAAATGTTAGTTTTTTTCACAGGTTCACAGAAGCTGCTGTGCTCTGGAGGTTAAATCAGAAACCCGCACGGGACCTGGAGTCTGATCCAGCAGTAAGAAGTGATGGGCTGCGCTGTGGTGGTTTTTTGACCCCCGCTGCTGCTCCCCCGACCACTTAATCCAGGAGCACCTGATCTCATCTCTTGGATTAAATGGTTCCCCCCAATAATTAGCAGAACCTCAGGTGGAGAACACCAGGTGTCCTGATGTTCCAGTGTGGGAAGGTTACATAAAGGCGAGGAAACAGTGGAAACTGCTCCACAGCATCCTTGAAATAAAATCGTTTTTTATTTGGAGGGACTTGACATCAATTATTCATTGTCACCACGAGGAAATCATGGAGCATTATTGAGCTACTGTACAGTCAGGGAATGCTGTGGCTACAACTCTGCTCCGAAAAGCTGGCAGACATGACAGGGTTCAGACTTTTCATTTCATTTCATTTCACTGCACTAAATATGAAAAATGCACCAGCTGCGTGGCACGAAAGTTGCGTCATTCATCACAAACTTGGTGGATTGATGTGATGAGATTTTTGCAAGAAGTGAAAATAAATTAATTTTTTTACATATTTAACATTTCCTTTATGTGCATACTGTATGTAGGAACACATTCCTAGCGTGACCTGCCTGATATACAGTATAGGCCTGTAATATCTGGTCTTCTTATAGATTGTTATTGATTATAATTAGGAAATTAATGAATTCACTCATGTGTGGAAAGTGAATAGCTGTCTGGAGTTGGGGGGTGGGGGGGGGGGTCCGCTTTAAAGGGAGTTTGCACCACAAAGAGATTAACCGTTGAAGAAGCAGTTCCTAATCCAATCCTATGATGAGCAGCGCATGAATTTGACAGGGGAGCCCCCCCCACCTCCAACACACACATACACATACACACACACACACACACACATACAGGGCCCCCCCGGCCCCCCTCGGTGCTGGTTCCCTGAGCAGCCGTTTCATCCTCTTACTGCGTTGTAATATTAGTATCCAGAGCTCAAAACATTTCAATTTACGAGGTCAGGTGCTTCTGGATTAGTAGTCATCAAAGCGGCCGGGGGGTCAGACCACTGCTGCTCAGCTTAGCTCTTTTTAATGGTGCATTAGAATTCATCCACCACACATCAGGTGTGCAGAGGACCAGCAGCTGCAGCTTTTTTTTTTTTTTTTTTTTTTCTGCTCGAGATGAAAACAACCCCTCGCGAAACTGAGCTTCCTCAAGCGGAACATCCAGTAATCATAGGTCCTGGGCTCAATTATTTTATTTACATTCGCATGCATATGTTTAGGAATATTCAGTCTGTTACTCTTAAATGACATTCAATCAGTGTTAATATTATAGAAAATAGCTTTTTTTTTCGCATTCCCCACACACATAGATAACAAAATAAAAAAGTAATTTTTACAGTGAAAAATAAAATTCCAATGAATTCCTCATGACTTCAGCCTATTTTGGAATCAGTTTGATCATTGTTTGTGTGTGCGTGTGTGTGTGTGCAGGTGAGAGGAGGACGGTGGTTTCCTGTATGAGAATAGCCAATAAAACCATGGAGGTGGTCAACAGTAGCTACTGTCAACCAGAGAACCGACCACTGCCCCAAATACGACACTGCAACTCTCACCCCTGCCAGTACAGGTGAGCAATACACACAAACACACACACATTACCAAAACACACACACACACACACAGGCGCACATTACCCACACACAGACACACACACACACTTTTTCCTTATTTAAACCTGTTGCTGCTGTCACGCTGAAAATGTCCCTACTGTGGGATCATCTTATCTTGTCTGACCACCTGTGTGCGTGTGCGTGTGTATGTTTTCCTGCAGGTGGGTGACGGGCGAGTGGGGGTCCTGCTCCGTCACCTGTGCTAAGGGTCTCCAGCAGCGGGAGGTGCTCTGTGTTTACCACCTGCAGAACGGCTCGCTCATCCACACCCGGGACCTCTACTGCCAGGGAGGGAAGCCCCCCGTGCTGCAGGGCTGCGAGGGCCGGCTATGCCTCACCGTGTGGGAGGCCTCCGAGTGGTCCAGGGTACACACAGACACACACACACCTACACACACACACACAGCGGGCCGATGTGATGTGAAAACCATGGCTGCCTCTGCTCCTGGAGTGTTTCGTCAAATGCTCTTAAAGGGGAAATAATATAGAAGTTTTCCACCGTAAAAAACTTAAAGAGCTGTGTTCTATATTTTGTCGAGTTGTGCGCTTACATAATCCAGAATGTTGCCGCAACATCTGTTGTTGTCATCGAGGTAACGGCTTTTTTTGGTCGTCTGTCAACGGCATCAACATTGATCTTTCATCCAGACGTGTTTTTATGAAGCACTTCTGAGAACCCGGTGCTTTTTAACGTAATATATATATATAAATACCTTTTATATATATATATATATATATATATACACACAGTATTTAACAATATGAATACATTAGTTGTTGTTGGAATATAATGTTGAGAGAGAAACAGTGATGTTTTTTATTAATGTGAAACTGCTTTATTGAATCAATGAAACCCTCCAGAAATCCTGGATCCCATAATACCACCGAAACAAGCTGAGTGACTTAATGTTGATGGCGGGCGGGGGGGGGGGGGGGGGGGGGATAAGCGGGGGGGGGTGATAAGCTCCCAGAATGCATCGCTTCATCACAACATCACCCCACAGTCAGACGTTTGGATCGAATTCAGAAGAAAACACAGATTGTGTGTTTTAATAGGCAACATTTATTTTAATGTTGTGAAGTATCTATGGTTGCAAAACAGAATAATTCTACACTTCTATTTATTAATTTACCATATTTTAATATTAAAGTTATTTTTAAGTTTTATGCTCATTTTTGCTTCTTGGCTAAAACAAAATGTAAAAGTAAAAAAACCTTACTGACCTGATATGACCAGGTTTACTTGTTTATTTTAAAATAACCAGATTTCTTCTCCTTTTCTATCCCTTCCTCCAGTGTTCGTCAGAGTGTGGTCGAGGCGTCCGCCGCCGGTCGGTGACGTGCACGAACCCAAAGGGTCTGTGTGACCCTCTGTCCCAGCCCACCAAAGAGGAGCCCTGTGAGGACCACTCCAAATGTTACGAGTGGAAGACAGGCGACTGGTCCAAGGTACGACACGGCCTCCGTGCCCAGTGTGGACCAGGCAAATAATAACCAACATCCCTGTTATTATTATTATTATTATTATTATTATTATTATTATTATTATTATTATTATTATTATTATTATTATTATTATTATTATTATTATTATTATTACAATTATTATGATTATGATTATTATTATTATTATTATGATTATTATTATGATGATGATTATTATTATGTTTTATTATTATTATTATTATTATTATTATGTTTTATTCTTTTTTTTCATTAGCACCTTGTTTAAACTTCTGTCGTCACACATGCGGGATTATACTCTAACGTTGATCTATTTGAACCGGAGTCTTGGGTTATCCAAATACACCCGAGATCCTCTTCCACTGAGTCACAGCTGTGATTTATTCTGCCAGTCCAAGAATTATTATTTTTCTCTGTATCACTTTTGGCCGCCAAAAGACTCTTTTTAAAGTTTAAAGCCCTGGTGATGACTGGTCCAGATGTTGCTGCTCTTTACTCACAGAGGCTCTGTGTGGTGGTGAAACCAAATGATTCCTCAGACTCGGTGTTGGAGCCTTTAATGTGTTATTTATATATTATTTTAACACACAAGCAGATTTTCTGTCAGTAGTGATAATCCACTCCAGGATCTGACGCTGTCCATCAGACTTTTGGCCGCAGCACTTTCTTAAAACTGAAATCTTCATGACTTATCATAGGTATTCACTGAAATAAAGATTTATTTATTTTTTATCCACTCACGGTTTATGTTTTGTTCATGTGAGCTCATTTAACCAGAGGAAGAAGATAATGAAGCCATCAGGGAAACTATGTGCGCGTGCAGCCAAGAGAAGTAGTGAGGAGGTCAAGATGTTGTATTTTTAATGAAGTGAATATTTCGAATAGGGATTGAAAGTTTATATAATGTGTTGAAATAATAATAATAATGATATTGTTCATATCTTACATAAATATATATATATAGAGTTGACCCCTCTCCTCCATGTTTCAGTGTTCGTCCTCTTGCGGGAAAGGCCTCCAGTCCAGAGTGGTCCAGTGCATGCACAAAGTGACGGGTCGTCACGGTAACGACTGCCCGGCGACACTGAGGCCGCAGACCTACCGCCCCTGTCACCAAGGAGCCTGCAACGAGAAAATCAACGTGAACACCATCACCTCCCCCAGGCTAGGTGAGAAAAAATAAATGAATTCATAAATAATAATCATGATCATAACAATAACTTCCTGATAAACAAGTGAGAAGAAATTAAAATTGTATTTCAAAAGAGTTGACATGGTGACACCCGACTAATTCAAAGGATTCGGTGCACGGGGAGTGTCCTTTTAAGATTCTCTAAATGAAAAGACACGTACACACCCTGACAGTGACTGATACAAATGTCAAAGGTCACGAGGAAGGTAGCGGTTTCAAAAGCAGTCACAGTTTAGGTTGCGGGTTGAATACGAAACACAAAGCTTTGCGATCAGCGCCGTTTTTACTTTTGCCTCCGTGTTTTAAATGAACCAAAATATATATAAAACAATGTATATATATATTATATAAAAATTATATATATGAATCTATTAGTGCTGTTTCATAACGATACTTAAAACACAAACAAGCCTCGGCTTGTGGGAAATAAATTATTTATGTATATAAATAAGGTATTTATATTTTTGAAGTTGTGAACTGTGGCATTGAGCACAGATTTCCACCCACATTGAATCATTACCTCCAGCGTATTTATTTATTTATTGAACACTGACGTGTGGTGTTGTGTGTGTGTGTGTGTGCGCTTGTCCCTCTCCGCAGCTGCTCTGACCTACATTTGCTCGGGGGACCAGTGGACGGTTTACTGCCGGGTGATCCGGGAGAAGAACCTGTGCCAGGACATGAGGTGGTACCAGCGCTGCTGTAAAACCTGTAGGGACTTTTATGCCAAGAAAATACTGCACAAGAGCTAATGACCAAAAATCCAACTCACGTTCCTGCGAGTAGCGCTCCGCTTTTTGTAAATGTTTTTAATGTTGTTGAATATGAAAAACTATTTCTATGATGGATGGAACTTTTTTGTATTTAAAAAAAAAAAGAGAGAGAGAGAGAGAGCGAGAGAGGAGAGAAAAATGCCATAAGTGCACTTTTAAGTGTACTTTTTTTTTTTGAAACGGGCTCATGAGATTCTAGTTTTGATGAAGACTTGAAATGTCCAATATTTCTTTTGCTGTACACCAAAACAACGTAAAAAAAAAGAAAAAAGAGGGGCGGAGCCTCTCGGAAGCCCACGCCGGCGGCCTCGTTGCACAGAATGGTGGGAAAAAAAAAGTGCTTGATTTTGAAGTTGACGTTGTACCCTATCCGTTTTAATTACCCCCTGTATGGTACTGTATTATGGCTAATTTTTTAATAATTTCAAATAACTAGTAAAATAGGTTTATATGTAGTTCATGTTCATTAAGTATCCTGTTATAATAATATGTATTAAAGTCTTGAGCAGGAGCCATGGAGATGAGACCCACTGATCCAGGACCGGGGATAGCCCATGTAGCAGATTTTTTTTTTTTTTTTTTTTTTTTTTTTTTCTCTAAAGGTGCAGTATGTGATGTTTTTTTATTGACAGGTGCAATCCAATTGATGGATTTAAAAACCAATCTCGCCACCGACATTATTATTATTATTATTATTATTATTTCCTTTTTATTCTTAATAAGCGACTCTTCAATGTCCAATGTGAAAGGTTATGAAGTTTGACCTCTGGTGCTGCGTGCATTGAAAGAAAAAAAAAAACGCTTTAAGTTTAAATCTGTGCACCGCGTTTTGTGAGAGGTCACCTTACTCGGCTTCTTCCTGTCGCATCAAGCTGAATTGTTCCTTTTTTTTTTTTTTAAGGAGAAATTAGACTTGACCGAGCACCACGCACCATGTGGGGGTTCCTGAGCTCCCGTTTCACATCGTGCCGTGAGCGTGACCTTTGACCTTTACCCTCTCTTGACTTGAGACGCATCACGTTTTGTTGAAAAAAATCCCAAAAATCGCTCTTCCAACTTCATTTCTCACTGCTTTCAATTGTTAATGCTGTCGTCAGGAGATTTTCCCCTTTGCGTGTGTGTGTGTGTGTTTGTGTGTGTGCGTGTGGCGTGTGCGCGTGTGTGTGTGGTTAATCACAAAAGGCTTCGGTCTTTTCCAAAGGGGTTAAATGGTGCTATCTAATGACCCGTTTCACATTTGTGGAATTCAGCATATTGTCGATGATGATCCGATTTTCATTGTTACCTGTTGTGTGTGTGTGTTGTCGGGTTATTTAACAACATGTGCTTTTATTGATAAGTCTTTTTTTTTGGGGGGGGGGGGGGGGCTGATATAGTGAAAATATGCTTAAATAATTCTTGTACTGTACTTTTTTATAGTTGCAGTATATGTGTGTGTGTGTGTGTGTGTGTGTGCGTGTGTGTGTGTTACATAAACTGCCACTACATGTATTTGATGGTGCTGATTTGGAAGTGTCTAAATAATCTGTTTATACAGGGATTTTAACCATTTGTCTGTTTTGTGCAGTCACACTATATTTGTACTGTTAGTTACTCGTCAGACCATTCTGATCAAAAAATTCAATTCTACTGTAAAGTGATTTACTTTTTGTTTTGTTAAATAATAAATAATGTGATTTTACATGGAGAGAAAAAAAAAAACTATATGACCCACTGTTAAAGCTTTGTGGATTTACCATTAAAACTAAATGCAGATTGCCATGTCATGGTCCTTCATGTATTTGTGTATGCATTTATAAACAAATATATCTCCAGTATATTTTCATAGCATTTTCTAATTCTCAAAATGAGAATTTAAAATTTCCCATCGTTAATTAGGGTTGTACCCAAAAAAACAGGATTTTGCCGGTGGAACCAGATTTTGCTGTGAAATGCACCCATGCGACCTAGTTACGTACAATTCATTGTAAATTGTTAAAACCTGTTAAAAGAAAAATGAGGGCTGTATCTCAAAACCCACTGGTTCTGAATTGAGTGAGAAGGTGATTTGATCCATTATATCCTCAATATTCCGTCTCTCTTTTCTGGCGTCCCACAGGGCTGGGGCTGTGAACATGGCCCATCCATCCTCTCTCATCCCTTCATCACGAATGAGTGAGACCCCCTGCTTAGTGTGTCACTCTGTCATGTCTCCATGGTACCGGAGGGAACAGTGCATGGCGTTTAACGAAGACGGAGCCTGGAGGATGCAGGATCGCTCCCTGCAGGTTCAACAGATGCATTCCTCCAACACCACAGCCTCTTCTTTCTCTCTTTGTCCTCTTTCTTTCTGGCTCCATCCCTCTGACAGGCTCGCGTATCCGGCAAAACCTTGGAAATCCTCAAACACTCAAGTAAGAAAGGAATTTGGGCTAATGTGAAGCGTGATGCTTATTTTGTATTCTTTCGGAACTTTTGTGCACAGACTCTTGATGTGACCACTGCAATATATATGTGTGATCGCCAGTGATGGAGTTTTTTCTTCTGCCTACTCCTTATTGTCACAGCACGGAGAAGGCTCTGCGAGGACATTTGAGAATGATATGGAGAAACTGACCTTTAAACTTTTCGGCTTCCACCGCTGGCTGAGGTCACCTGAAAGGTCACGAACACAACAACACCAAGAAAACACCCCGCGCCTGCCAGCCATACACCTGCAGTCTACAGGCCGTGAGTGTGTGTGTGTGTGTATTACAGGCGAAGAGAGAAGTTGCGCTCGAGCCAATTCAATCAAATGATTATGTTAATAATGTGTTTGTGGTCGCGGAAGCTTTTTTGTGCGTGGTGGTCCTCTCCTGAGATGGAGCCATCGATCATCCAGCCAGGAAGGAGTCACGGGGTGAGCTCAGCCTCCAGATGGCTCCTCAGACACGCTGGTGTGTGAGCATCTGTGTGTGTGTGTGTGTGTGTGTCTGAAAAATCAGAAGTCAGGGCGCCGAGGGTCTGACAGGTGTCACGACGAGTCACCGCAGAGATGACAAACATCATTTCGCTGGTCACGCATGAGGCCCAGATGGAGAGCGGTGAGTCAGCCTGGTTTGATTTCTCTGGTAGTCTTAGCAGATGCAACGAATAGAGATTCGAGAACAGCGAACAACGAAATTAAAAAAAAAAAAAAAAGCTGTGCTAAGACACAAATAGAATAACCGATATGGCACATTGTTCCACAGTGTGCTTGATTTTACAACGCACAGAAGACACGGGACAAGG
The DNA here is from genome assembly GCA_016785305.1 of Colistium nudipinnis. Classification (NCBI taxonomy): domain Eukaryota; kingdom Metazoa; phylum Chordata; class Actinopteri; order Pleuronectiformes; family Rhombosoleidae; genus Colistium; species Colistium nudipinnis. The sequence continues at coordinate 144,210 of JAFBJU010000169.1, forward strand.
GTGACCTCATCAATAGATGTTTTTAAATGTCTAAAAGCAAGTTATTGATGTATTCCTTCATGATTATGATATGATACACCGTGATATTTGGGGAAAAAATATTCATTGGAGAACGATCCTTCGGGCCAAAAAGCTGCCAGTTCAATGTTGCCTGCCTCCAGCCACGGCTCAGATCACTTACACATTCCGAGGTGCAAAAGCAGGAAGTTAAATTGTGTTTACTCATGGTAATTGCACCGGAGGGAGCTTCCCACCGGTTCCCTCATCAACTGAATTCATGCTCCTGTCAATCCTGCTGGAGCATCAGCACTTTAGCTCCCCGTGGTAAATCAGCACTTTAATGTGTGGAAGCGCACTCTCCTCAACTCCCCTGTTATTGCTCTGTGAGCAGCTCGGGCTCTCCTGGCTGTGACTCGCGAGCGGGGGAAAAACAAATAAGGCTGGTGGTATTTTCATTTTGGGGATTTTTTATTTTTTTTTGTACTTTGCTGTCACATTAAATCAGAAAATGTAAAACAGCCATTCTTGGCCTGCGCAGATTTATCACTTTTATGCCAGTGGGTCACCGACGTCGGACACAATGTCGACTTCACTGTGCTGCAGGACACAAAAGGGTAAAAATATGGATTTCAAATGGGAAACATCAAACAAATAAGTATACTTGAACATTAGAGTATGTTATTATGAGTTTTTTTTTTTTTTTTTATGTAACTTTGGAGGTTGAGCTTCTGGAGCTCAGGGAGAAAATAATGCTCTTCGTGCACAAGATCGTGTTCAACCATTATTCACTTTATATATAGAAAAAAAAAAAATGTTTTGTTTCACTAAAGTGGAGCACAACTTTCTGGCGCCCGGATAAAATCCATCATTTTGATTTCATTTTTTACATTAAATCAGCCAGAGCTGAGATGAAATAGAAATCCAGGAAGAGAGGAGATGGAGGAGCGTCGCTCTTGTTTCTTTTTTTTTTTTTTTTTTGTATTTCTCTTCTGTGTACATCTGCGTCTCTGTCACCTCTGTCTGAAACGTGAAGAACAAAAAGCCCGGTGTTCGTTAGACTCTGCAGACTCCGGGAAACATTTTTTTTTTTTTTTTTGTTAGTCAGGCACTTTGAGAAGCTGAGACGAATAATGGGGCTTTCTGCTGATTGGTGCACAAAGACAAAGTCATGTGGGCTGTTATGGACGACATTGAGAACAAAGTAACTCATTTAGTTTGAGGAGTTGAACATAATGATTGTGTGTCTGTAATTGTATCCTTTTGTGGGTTTTTTTTTTTTTTGTGTGTGTCTTTATTGGTTCACCAGGTGACGGATTTTAAAGAAGAAAAATAAATCTGGGATGGTGAGGATAAAGATGATGATTTACACAAATTGACAGTGTGCGTGCATGCGTGCGTGTGTGTTATATTTCAGAGGAGACTTTGTACTAATATGTTATGCTGGAGGTGTGTGAACAAAAAAAGACACAACTAAGCACATTAGGAGAGGACAATGTGTGTGTTATTACCGCGGTGAGTCACTCTCGGTACACACAGTAAGATTTACACTGGGATTAACAAATCTCAGTCGTGTACTTGCTTTTTATTTTTAATTTTTTGGAAAATGGGACTTCAGAGGCGGTGATGCTTTAAAATCTGAGCTTGACCCTTTTTTCTTTTATTTTTTTTTTATAAATAAATAAATGAGTTGCTGTAAATCACTGCTCACCTGTGTGTGGTAAAGAAGATCTATACGGTCATGGATATGGACTAAAGGGGCGTGACGTGGTTTCACCGCTGCAGTTTTGCCGGCGGTGAGGTTAATGCAGTCACCTTCGATTCTGCGCCAGCCCTTGTGGAATCCAGAACGCGCCGGTGTCTCTCATGAACCACTGGGTGTCAGCGTCTCTCTCTCAGCCTCACGCCGCTGGGACGCACAGGAGGCCAAGAGCAGGAGGCAGGCTGTTCTACATGTCTGTGCAGGGTAAAAAAGAATCTATAACCTGCTATGCCAGGTGGAGCTATACAAGATCTAATAAGCCCAGTTTTGACGTGTACATTTTTTTTTGTGTGTGGAGCAAATCTCATCTTTTATGAATTTGAGCATTATTCTTATGTCCTAAGATGCACATGCACTGTTTTAAGGGGAAGTGGTTTTTGAAAGAAGGTTAAATCAGAGAAATTGAGGAGAATGTGTAAATGCAGATTTTTTTAAATTGTCATTATTTTATTTTTTTTATCATAGATCAGGAGGTAAATCCAACTGTGTTCATCCATCAGGGGCCTGAGACAACAGGCGGTGGATGGTGTTTGGAGAATAGATTTGTCAGGAAAAAAAAACTCAAAGTGTGGAGCCTGCAGATTTGTTGCTGCCACGTTTGATGAATCCATTTTAAAAGCACAGGACAGTTTAACAGAGGTGGAGGTAGATGTATGTGTAAAAACAAGGCTGGAGATGAGGAGGAGGAGGAGGGTGCTCGGTGAAATAAAGATAATGTATATATACATATATATAGATATATGTATATATACAGTGTATTTATAGTTACATTTAAATGACCCTTAAACCAAAAATATTTTTAAATTGTAGGGCTTTTTACCTGATGCATTTTTTTTGATTTTTTTTTTTTTTTGCTATTATTCTACAGAAATGTTTTCTTATTCTATTTAGAAAAAAACACCAAATGTTCCAAAAGGACTGAGTGATACTTCACCACAGCCAATATTTATTTTAATGTTTTCACATCTTTGGTGGGAATCTTGTGTAAGTCATAAAAAAAAAAAAAAATCCCCCTCAGTTGTGAGATTTTTTGTTTTGTATTCAGAAAAGACTTGTCTGGTTTTTGATTGGCTGGTTCTCAGCTGAATTAGTGGCAAACCTCTTAAAAACGTGATAGTGCCCCGGAGTGACTGATTAAAATGGTGTTCTCTCTCTCTCTCTCTCTCTCTCTCTCTGTCTCTGTCTCTGTCTCTCTCTCTCTCTCTGTCTCTGTCTCTGTCTCTCCCTCTCTCTCTCTCTCCCTCTCTCTCTCTCTCTCCCTCTCTCTCTCTGCTTCACCTTCAGCATATTAAACATCAGTGAGGAGAATAATCTGAGTGTCCTGGAGCAACCCGGACTCTCCTCTCACTCCTCATGCATATCACATTCTTTAGATCAGATCTTTGGAAAAAAAAAAAAAAAAATGCAGCAAATACTAATTTCATGGTGAACTTTTAATGCAAGCTACTTGTCAATTTCTTCACAAATTATTTTAGGCGAGTACGAGCAGGAGCCATTCTTCTGGATGCGGTTGTGAATTTTTATCCTCACACATTTGAGATACAACCGTCATGACGTGTGACCTTTTATTTGGTTGTCAATAGTATTCAACACACATGTGACATTAAAAGTGTCAAACCTGTAAAAAACACAACTTACTGCACACAGACTTTTATTGTGCAGTCATCTTCTTCTTCTAAACCCGGGCCATCGTTTCTATCTTGACCTTGATATACACAAACACACTTGCAGAGATCAAGACCCTGTGTGTTGTGTAGATACAACTGAATAAACTGTCCTGTGTGTGTTAAATGTGGGTGGGTGTGTGGGGGTGTGTGTGTGTGT